>JAUMGZ010193441.1:0-13056 GCA_032359645.1 Pododesmus macrochisma | reverse complement strand
AAATAATACATATTCTCAATTTCAATACGTACTCTCTGTAGCAGGGGCCAAAGTACGAAACTGTGGAGCGAGACCTAGAGCATTCGCCTCGTGACCCGGTTGACACTAGTTCTGTTCAGGGTCGGGCCGCTTCAAACCTAAGACGTTTAAATAAGGTAATCTTCTCGCTCACTACTAAATGCTCATCATCACTGGGTAGGAAGAGAATTGGTTTTCTCGTTGTCAGTATAATGTGACCGGATGGAGTATCGTGTCATTGTGTCTGTGGCGTGATATTTCAGTGAGACAGCACTAAAAAGTCGTAATCAGTGCGCACTGTCACAAGCAGTCACAGTTTCTATATGACCTAGAAATTAGTAAAAGGGACGCTAAACCCCTATTAACAAACAAACAAGGCTTCCTCATTTTTCACATTTCATATTCCTTTATGTATACTATAGGAGACGTATGTTAACCAGACTGACAGATCATGTTGTAGTTACACAAGAACATATGACCAGAACACACATCTGCATGTTTTGTGACGGTGACCCCAAGGGTCAAGACATGTTACTGCATAAATAAAGGAGAGTCTAGAAGTATATGTACATATATTACGTATTAAATAATGCTAGTTATATACAGATGTTATACACGATATGCTATTAAACAATAGTCCTATGTGTAATTTTTAACCCCATATGACAAATTTGTGTCACAAATGATTGGGCTCTGTCAAAATCTAATGCTACGAGGAGACAGCAAATTGAGTTTTTAACTTTCTGATGAACTAGAATACGTAGAGCTTGATAATTGAAAAATAACATAATAACCCTAGGGTATTGAGGAAAAAGGTTTGTTCAAAGTGTGTACATGCTGCCGAGCTAAAATATAGATTTGTTAAAATGATGGGGCTCAGCATCCTGGGGTGCCAATAGGGAGTAGATTAAATATGTCTTTTCATAGACAAGTAGGTTGAGCATTTAACGTTTGTATATAATATAGTCACCTTAAGACATGGAGAGCAAGGATGGTTTAATGCATGTATTTAATCTCGTCGTGTAACATGTGTTCCACACTTCAGCATATCAATATAATGTTAACGGTTAATATTTTCTCGTCTCGACAATAACTCTTGTATTGTTGATTAGTGTTTGAACATCCTCAGAAAGAATTAAAACAAATGGTAAAAACATAATTGATATGCTCATAATTTCACGCTAACGACTCACTTAAACATTTTGAATTTCATGAAACTGTCCTCATATATATGGCATTATAACATTTTATGAAGATTTTAAGACAATGTACTGGGTGTTACGAGCCTCTTTAGATTTTGAAATGACATTAACCCTTAAAATAAACAGACAACTAACAAAAGGAAAAACGTCTTAACGAAGATTTTATTTATCATCTATGCTATTTAACAGTGTATTCGTGAAAATGAAATATATTTCGCACGAGTAAAAACAATAATAAGATCTCTCACCATTGTGTAGCCCGTTTGGTGATTAATAATTCATTCAATTTGTAAGTCTTTTGATAACGCGAAATTGTAGCTGTATATTAGCATCATACATGTAACGAGGATAGTGTAGTCTTACATATATGTCGAGATGAATACGTCGAACATTTCTATTTTAACTGTGCGCACCACTAAATTTTAGACTTGTAATTTTTAAAATGTAAGTCGGTAGATTTGTCACAATCAAAACGCTGTCCCTTTTCTGCCTGCCATTGTTTATCTTGGTCTCCACTACTGTAAATACTTGTCTGCCTGCCATTGTTTATCTTGGTCTCCACTACTGTAAATACTTTTCTGCCTGCCATTGTTTATCTTGGTCTCCACTACTGTAAATACTTTTTTTGATATGTCGTCTTTGAAGGCAGTTGATTCGTTGAAAGGACTTAGTCTTGTAACTTGGACCAGGTCCTCTCACTATGAGATTTTTTTTTCACCATTTTAAAATATTATATTTATTAGTTACCTCTTTCAGTTAGCAAGTTCGTGTTTCTACAATTAGGTTTTCACGTCATCTGGGAACTTGACCCCAAATGCGGTTGTCTCCAACTTATTTAAAAGAACACTTTCGTAAATGAAATATGTCTGAGAGTCGCTCTTCATCAATGTGTTTCAGGATCAATAACGCATTCGCAGTCATTTATCCTTCCCTGTGCTCGACACCTTATCGCGTTAGAGGGTTTGAGTGTCTCTATGACCTGAAAGGATATGATATAAGGGTCACCGATATCGGGTTGAAGTGAAGATCGGCACCTACATCGGAGGGGATGCCTAGGTGGTAATCCCGTGTACAGGGAACGATACAGATATGAATTTAAGGTTCGATAAGAGTAGGTGGAAACGTTTGATTTGGCTCATCCTTCTTTCTATTGCTTTGATTTGCCGTTCAAGTCGCCGCCTTTTTCTTGTCTTTTCAATTGGTATTACCCATTTGGTTTTGTGTAACATAATCTTTGAAAGATTATGATGTGACGTTAAGCACTAATGTAATAAAGACGTATCCAGTTTTTTTTTTATGATTTTTCATAGATGATTTAAATCCACACTTTTTAAAATTCAAAATTATTCTGCTTGTCTTTTAGAGATTTCTACTTTGTAAATAATTCATGAAGTGACATAACCAAATTGTGTTATTTACATGTGTAGATTATTTCCAACCAACAATTAACCACAATCCAAAATGCGCATGCTCGGACTTCGATGATTATATATCTTACCTGTACGACATTTTACTATATAGAATATAGGAGTCAATATTAAGAAAAATCATTATAACTCTTTAAATAAATTTTGTATCGATCCTTCCCAGTTCAAGTTCCACACTACATTATATATTCTTTCCAATGATATATATTTCATTCTTTTATTTTTATATTCAGATGGTTCAATTATCGTTAAAATAATCGAGATAAGGATATATAGCTTATGAAGTCGAAACACGAAAATGCACTTTTTCCCATTTGCAATCGTGAATAAATGCCTTTAAAAATTATTTCCAGTTCAATTACCAAGTTATGGAAGTTAAAGATTACCAAAATGTAAAATTAGTACATACATCTATATTTGAATATCTTGATGGTTCCAAATTTTTGTTTTAAAGAAAAAAACCGGTGAATATGCAATGTTTGCTACAAAAATAGCGTTTTAGTTATGTTTAGACGTGAATAAATAACTAAATGTGTTTAATAAAATTTGATTTCGAATGCTTGTCACTTTTTTGAGACAACATAGATTCATAAAATATAAAGATAGTTTACATGTCTGTTGTCTTAATGGTTCCAGACTCTTTAAAAAAAATTAGTTTTAGGATAATATTATTAGGACAAATAGGGGCAAGAAATAAGCGAACATTAAATAATAAGTTTTGGTTAATAAAATAAGTGTTCGTATCTGTGCAATTAGTTGCAACACAGGTATTAGATATATATATTTCTCACATAATTTGCGTGTTACCACACCGTTATGCAGTGTGTTGTCACTTTGTGTTATCAAACCGGTTAAGGTGTTACCACACTGCTTATACGTCATTTGATTGGACTACAACGTCATACGAGGGTCATGACCTCTGGCGCCGTTATTTTTTTTTTATTTCCGTTTCACCAGAACTGCGTAGTTTCGCTTGCTTCAGGATTCCAGTTCAAAATTTGGCGAAAATTCATTTACAAAACATTACCTTTTAGGTAATTCTTGTTCTATTTTTTCAAATAGTTTATTGATAAGTTGTAGTTGAAATACAAAGCACGCGGCAGTTACAGTGCTATATCTCGTGTCGGAGGGTAGTCAAGGAGACGCTTCACGCATGTGACCTGCTCACAGTGATATCACTACGAGCAATAACACTATACTACCACGGTTCAATGGTGTGTTACGGAAAAATGCTAAGTTTTTAAAGGCGTTTTATTATGTGAGAAAGCAGTTCTCGTGTGAGAACCTCTATAAATATAACAATTGGTTTTTTGAAGATTTTAAATGTTTATGCGATTTTTATCAGCGCATTGCTGACCATTTTTCGAACTGTTTCTGTAATTAAGATCACTCAAGTGACACGATGTTTTCATCAAACTAGTAAAAACTATGTTTTTATGTTTTGTTTTTACAGTAATACGGTTAACCTTTGTCTCAATTATTGCACGGGTTGCGGAGTTCTATGTATTATCCAGTACCTCTGTCTACATATGTTATATACTATAATAATATAAAAGGAGTAAAAGATATGTATACCCTTTTAATAAATTATTGTAAAACTGGCAAGGAAAAATAGAATAAATTATTTAATTTCAGTGACGAAGAATGGTGTAAAAAAATTAAACCATAATTTAAAACTACAAATGATTCAAAGTTAATATGGTTTCAGTTACGAACAACTTTATACTTGGAACAAACTACTTATTACATAAAATAGACACCAACAATGTCAAGAGATGTTCCTTTTGTAAAACTGAAACAGAGACAATTCCGCATCTCTTTTGGGAATGCAACCCAACTCAGAGTTTACTGACAGAATTTCAAGATAAATAAGATAGCAATTATACTACACTCGGTTATAATAAGGCTACTTTTATTTTTTGGTATCTTCTTTTCTACTTAGATACAGATCCCAAACAACTCTATTGTGTTATAAATATACTATTACATATACAAAACAAAGCAGCAAGGTGGAGCTCTAAATTTGTTTTCTCTACTCAATCATTTAAACAAGTACTACCTATATAATAAATTATCTAACAGTAACACTCAAAACTTTCTGAAATTTCAAAATGACTGGTCTATATGGAATAATTTCTTTGAAAGAATTGAACACCCTCAATATGATCAAATTTAATGTTATAAGACATATTACACACAAGGAAAACAAAATAGAACGGTATAATTGTAAATTAAATATAAAACTGAGTAGTACCATTTACAATATCATTAATAGCCTATACTGTAACATTTAAAAATTATAATAAATAATGTAATGCATATATACATGTATACAACATAATATAGCCTAGCAGCAGTTGGACCTATGTTCTAAATACAAACGCAAAAATCATTATTAATTATTGTAACATAATACAACTCTGTTACAGGCCTTGGCAATTTGTAGTACAATAAATGTATTCTTTCTGTTTATCCGGTAAAGAACTACTTTTTCCATACCAAATACATATAAATTGTTTCCTTACATCATAACTGAACTTATACAAGTATAATTAAGAACTACCTTTAATGCTAACTTATACTCTCTCTCTCTCTCTCTCTCTCTCTCTCTCTCTCTCTCTCTCTCTCAAATCTCTCTTTTACTTTATCTTAACTCTCTTACTTAAAAAAAAACCAGTTGTAAATGTGTGAGTGTGGCTATGTATGTTTTGGTTTGGAAAGGAAGAGGTGAATGGTTAAAACGATGAGTGTATGAGAACCAAATATATATTTTGATTGATTATTGAGTTTATATTGTATATTGTAATCATGAAGGCCAGAGCCATATTTATGGTTCATGAATGTTGCTGGGGTAATAAATAAATAAAAAAAAATTATAAAGACTTATCATATATATTAATAGCTTATATAAACATTCGTTATTGTATTCATATTAATTTAATAGTTTCCTCTGTTCACCAAACAAACTTGGAATTCTACCTACAAAAAGAGAGCGAAAGTGAACAGTTACTTTACATATTCTGTCTATTCTATAAATATCATAATTATCGGAGGCATGATTCAGGTTGCATTTTTGTATTATACGTTCATTATCAAAACTCTCAGATTAATAACAAATAAAAGTTTTCTCGTTTGGTTTTGTCGGATATGCTTTGACAGCGGTCGAGTATTACACCATGCATGTCTCAATATTGTACGATTAAGTGGATTAGTTCATGATATGTATGTCTCAAGTGTTAATTAATTTACCACCGATCGGGTGAATTTTGCTCCGGTTAACAAAGATACAAAACCAAGCAGAATCAGGTAAAGAAGTGTTAAGGGCACACATAAAATAAAAAGTAACACAAAGCAATACATCTAAAACTTGTTCTATACACTGAACATTATTGTCTTCATTTATGTTCTAAGATGCAGTTAATGATTAAGGTTACTGAAATACTTTGCAATATATTCAACAGAATACCAGAGAAATCAAGGGAGAACTCGTACTGACAAATTATGTGGTGAATTGTTGGAGATGCTCACGAATTAACATTTTGTACATCATTGCAATAATGCTTTAATAAGATTTAAACGATTTATGCTACTCAATGTTACCTGTTTTGCAGTAGTATCTTATGGATATAAAGTGAGAGGATATCAAACCTGCCACTGTATTTTCGCGGTAGAACATTGTTACATCTTGAATGGAAAACTCACCCGTACGCATCCTGTTGATAACAGCAATACGGGGTAACATATTAAATTCAATTTGTCATTGTGTCACCTAAAGTTCTGAATTGTATCATTCCGTTAAGTTAATAATAAACTGTTCACGTACTAGTATACAAATTATGTATCATTTATGCATTGATGTGGTTTTTTCAAATTATTTGCATATATTAATCAATATATCTAGACAAAAGATGGAGCATCGCATATATTGATACGAAAGACCCACTTAACAAAGGCACTACATTTCCAGAAAATGCCGCATATTCTAAAGGATTGTAACGAAATATATTTAATGGAATGTTTTGTTGGACAGTGTTCTTTTATAAAAGTATGAAATTAAATCGTCAGCAATTACTTTTAGTCATTTTTTTATGAAAACAGTGCAAAGAAATTCTTGGATTGCAATTATAAGTGGGTAATTAAATAAAAAGTGCATAACTCTTCCATATGGTAAACACTTGATTCGAAGCATTAGAATAATGTACTTAACAGTAACCGTTGTGCTAGGATCTAATTTTATGAAAATTTCCAGCTAACCTTTACTTGTCCTGATTAAAACTCACACCCGCCATAGTGTAATGTTTTGCTAAATTATATGACGTGTAGAATTTGTACTTAAGACGACCTTCAAT
This sequence comes from Pododesmus macrochisma, assembly GCA_032359645.1. NCBI lineage: Eukaryota > Metazoa > Mollusca > Bivalvia > Pectinida > Anomiidae > Pododesmus > Pododesmus macrochisma. Next base: position 6,060 of record JAUMGZ010193441.1, on the reverse strand, counting down.
GAATGATAACTTTTGATCAAATGTTGATATGAGATGCATCAATAATCAATCTCTGACACATGTACCTTAGAGTATCTCCGAGTTAAAAGAATATCTAAAAGAAACACCCTTCAATATTTGATCTGATCACAAATAAATAATATTAATTTTGTAAAAGTTACGTCCGTCTACAGTCAGAAAGAAGGATTATCAAAAATACATTATTGGATATACTTGCTAACAAGAAGTGGTTAATGAACAAGCTTTGTTCTTGTGCAAACAAGTGTACTGCCATTCCTTTACAATAGGTGTATAAATGTAAAAGGTATACATTGTAGAAGTTTTGTAAGTTCGAAATAAACATTTAACTTTCTCATCAAAGGTTTAGAGACAGACTTATCTTAAAAGTTCATTTCATTTAACTCAATTCAATACTAATTCAAATAATGTTTCTTTTTTAGTTTTTCAGAAAAAATCAATTTTTTCTCATCCCCAAAATACTTGACAGGCATGTTCTTAACTACATAGACAGCCTAGACACATGAATAAATAGCGTCAAAACAATATATATATTTACTAACAAAAGGAAGAAGTTTAAATAGATGGCTGTTTATAACGGATTGCAAAAACCGCTTGGTATTGATATTATAGGACGTTCTTTTACGAACATTGTTCAATCGTAGGATCAGACATCCCTATCTCAGATATAAAGTCTTTCTAAGGAGATGTGATAATGTGTACAAAGTAAGCAAAAGTGGGAAAACACGTTGTTAAATAAAATGAACAGGAGTTTGTTTGCCTTTCAATCGAATAAACTGCACCATATTTCATGTTCATAAATTATAGATCTTTTATAAGAATATTTGATTATTTAACGTCAACATATAATCTTTTTTAATTACATCATACTTTAATATGTGTCAATTTCAATTTTAGACAACGGAACTGAGGGACTGTTTTGGACAAAACACCCAGGGTGTATAATTTTAAAAGATGTCAGTATCTGTTTGAAATAATAAAATAAACCTCAATGTCAAAACAACCTTGCGTTATATATTGATCATTATCGTTGATTGAAAGGGTAGTTTTATTTATAAGATTCATTATTTCCAATAATCTAAGTGAAACGTTTTTGTCTCAAGTCTTGATGTTTGTTGTGATGTCAATTTAATTAATTACATTCCGGTGCTTCATTGTTTGACGCAGTTATTGTTTGTTTGTCAATGCCTCTCGTTCTGTTGATCCTATTCATACTGTTTTTTTCATGCTGGAAGCAGGAAGGTTGAGGCCTCATTGATCGGCTTAATCACACTACCTGGTTGACCGTGCTAAGTCGGTCTGCATGGATTACTATTATGCGAGATTTTTGTGGCGTCAATACAGTTCGTTTTATTCTGGTGTTTGGCTGTTTGATGCGGCTATTGTTGGTTTGTCAGTGCCGCTCGTTACGTTTATTCCATTCATTCTGTTTTATAAGAGAAAGCGAAATACGAATAAAAATGACAAACATGGAAAATACAAACATGCACCTACTAGTCAGATTTCCTTTAATTCAAAAATGCAATCTGAAACATGCCTCCGATTAATATGATATTGATAAGAGGAAAAAGCCAATACTCTGTGTGAAACACCTACGTCCCGAACCCAAAATCTTGCTAAAGAGTAAGTTTCAAAGATGCAATTCAATGAATAAATTTCAAAATTATAGAAAAAAATCTCCGAGAGAGGCAACGCCTTGCCATTACACTATCATGGAATCTGAGGAAGAACAAATCTAGAATAAACATTACAATTATATGCTGAGAAGCAAAAAGTGGTTACAAGGATCTAAAGTCAATTATTGTGCATTTTCTGCACACTTAATTGTGTTTGTAATGGATGTTAATAACACCACATCTCTGGTTCAATTTGTTATGACTGTAGTTCACTCATGTTTACCATACACGTGTTATGCTATTAAGACTGTCCCTGTGCCGTGTGCTTGTTTAGTCATAATTCATGTTTAATGTTATAAAGGTTTATTTTGAAATTGTTAAATATTTGTGGTTTGAAGCCCTCATCTCCGTTTATTCAGTGGAAAGATTGTGGTCCCATTAACCTGTTTAACTACATCGTTCAATTAGTTGAATGAGCGTCCTAATTCGTTCCATGGTATGGCAGGCATAAAGTATATTTTTGATGTGGTTTTATGCATGTTTCATTGGCATTTGCTTTTTATTGGAGTTTTTCTTGGTTGTCAGTCCCTGTGATTAAGATGTAATTTACTGCTGCCCTGTATCGTATGCTTGTTTGGTTATGATTAAATGTTAAGCGAATGATTCAATATGTGTAGTTTGAGACTTCAATCTGTACGAGTTAAGCTGGAAGATTGAAATCCCTTAACCGTTTCAATAGCACCATTCATTTCATCTACTAAACGTCCTAAATCATTTCATGATGATAGATAATCTCGGACTCTATCTTTTATATGAGAGTAGAAACAAAATAAAGAGTGATATACATATAAGTAAAAACACCACAAGACATTACTAGTCTGACTAGGGGTAACAGGAACATAACACAGAATATGTTTGCAAACTTTGTTCTGATGTAGACTATGTGAACCAGTTTAAGATAAATAACTTCCGATCCTACCATCACACACACACACACACACACACACACACATGCGCAAGAGCAAATATATACATGTATAACTATATCCCACATACATCACTCCCCCGCACACAAGTTGGACATAAAAGAATATTATAAAATGTTCTCATGTAAAATATATAAATTAATTATTCTGAGCTTACTTCTTGGCAGCATTTTCTGTAATTGTCAGTTTAAAATTGCGGTGTTATAACGTCTAATGAAAAAAGTCTTTCTTTAGTTACACATATGCTTTCAATTAAGCTTTAACAAATGTGTGGTAGTTTAGTGAAACCTTTAATTCATTTTGCTACTAAGATCTAGACGTTTTAAGATATCGTCTTGGTTTTTCGTATTTACTACTTCAACATAGCCAAATGCTTTTTACATTTGTTTATTTATTAAGACACCCATCTGTTACTGAAGTATATGGATGCATTAAATCGAATGAAATGGGTGTTAATACACACTTAATTAAATCCTGATGGGAGTCTGATATCCTCATCAATCTGGTCCTATTTGCCATGATTGTTGTACCACACGTTTACGTTACATGCTGTTTATTTTTACGATCATTCCTGTTTCGTTTGACTCTTGAGTAATGATTGAATATATAGCAGGTGGTTTACAGATTTTTTTTTTTTTTGTTTTTTTTAATGTGTTTGGTTTGAGGAAACATGCTCCGCTTAGTTAAGTTGGAAGGTTAGAATCCTCTTAACATTAAAACGGCATCGTTCAAATCTCTAATTAAACGTCCCAATTCTTCGCGTTAAGGTGGCTGTCCTGGATTATATTTGTTGTCTGTTTGTATACCTGTTTCTTTCTATTAAAATTTGATGTGTATTGGCGTTTTCCTTGATCGTCACTCCTTCGAGACACAAAGTTTTGCTTCTTCTAGTTTTTTAATAGAAATTAGCAATGTTTCCATTTTTACTTATTATTTGTATTTTTATTCTTTTTTCTGGTTGCTTTAAACGCTTTTTTACTATCTGCCACAGTCTATGGTCTTACGTCTTTTAAATATCGTCTTATTGTCTCGAATTTACTACTTACTGTATGTGGGAATTCGGATGTGCATAGTACAGTTTTCAATGGTTTAAATGTACTTGAACGGAACCAACAAAGATGAGATTAACAATGCCGATTTCGAAGATCCATTTTTCAGTTGTGTGTCAATTCAGCTAAATCAAGCACATTAAAACCTAGAACCCTTCGAACGCTAGTTAGAATTGACTGTTATGATGTTTATATTACAATTATTTTGGCCAAAATAGGTTTCTGTTGAAGGTTGGCTGAAACTTCATTTACCGGTTTAACCACACCGTCCGCTTTCGTGCCGGAAAATCGTCCTAATATAAACTGGTTCGCCACGATTACTAATCTTGAGGTTTGATGTGACGTCATCTAATTATATTTGTATATGTGTGCTGAATGTTTTGATGCGGTTATTGTTGGTTAATTAATGTCTTTTAACTGCGAGCACATTAAAAGTTTTTAGCAAGACACTTTTGTTTTATTGTTGGGTTGTGGTTTATTCGTCTTAATCCATCTTGATTTTACCTTCCACTTTCTTTGGCTTTGTAGCTTTGATTAACCGAGTTCTTGTCTACTCTAAATTCATTTTCTCTAAAGTATCCATTAATGACGTCTGCTTCGAAGCTAGATCTTGAAATCAGGACGATGATGTCTCACGCAGAGTATCGGATCTTTCCTATTATAAATACAATTATTTATTAGAGGCATGCTTCAGATTGCATTTTTGTATTTCAATCTGATGATTCCACTTATCATGTTATTATCAATTCATATTCATAAATAATGCCATGCCGTGCATTGTATCGCATGATTAGTGTACTATGAACTGTTAATGACCAATACCAAAACTGATACGTGAAGTATCATGACACTGATTATATTTATGTAAAACAAACACGATTATGCACCGCAAGATGATTTAAATATTTAACAAAGATTACAACAGCCAGATCATAACAAAATATTGGCAAGCATGTTTTGAATTAGAGTCGCCATTTATTAAGTTGCAAGTATTTTTGGTTCAGAAAATCTTTAAAACTGCCAAGGTAAAAAAAACGTTCTCTTCGAGAGAAAACAATAATAAGCTAATGTGCATAATTTGTGTGCGCTTAATTGCTTTGTAAAAAATGATTTAACGTTTCATCTCAAATTATGACAAGGAAAATAAAAATTAATCTGTTGACAAGATTTGTGTTCGTTAAAAGGAATACAATTGATCAAAACAATGTGATCTACAAGTTTTTAAAGGAATTGTTTAACTTGAAAAATTAAAATACTACCAGACATAGTTGATCCTAGTTTTGACGTAACAAAAATCATAGTTTAGCGTAATATCTTTCATAATTCAGTGAAAATTGTTAATAAATAGGTGATTTACCTTAAAACGATAAAAAAGAGATTGTTATTTGTTTTTTATTAGGCCTTAATGTCACTTCAAGAATATTTTACCAAATAAGTGTTTTTGTGGTGAAAACAACGTATACGATTTAGCATGAATTTTAAATTGCTCAGTGTTAAAGATATTTAAGCCATCTATTTGAATGCTCAAGTTTGGAGATGAATTCTTCTCACAGACACAATTAAGATATACAACGTCCGATTATTAACATTAAAGAGCGGCACTGTTTTATGTGCCGGAATTGCTAAAAATGATAAGCTTCATTTGATTATTTATTTTACATCACTTTGGTATCATTTTCAGTCGAGATGGTCGGAAATCGACTGATGTTAACGAAGTGAAAATGAGTTCATAGTGCATTATTTGATAATGACATGTATGTAATCATTTTATTTAGTACGAGATGGATAATTGAACAACATGTGAATTTGTTAAAGTTCAGCCAGTATCAAACAATTATAGCTATTTAAATCATTATTTTTAAATTTCAACATATCTATGAAACACATCTAGGGATCAGTGTGATTGTTTTCATATGTTGGTACAAGTAAATTATTACTTCTTGCATTTGAATAATTTTATATTCTTTTTGTAAAACTTTTTATTTTTATTGTTCAGTTAAGTGTTCTCGTTTGTTCAACTAAATATCTCGTTAGCAACACTTAGTGTCTCGTTTGTTCAAGTTATATCCTTGTTGGCAATATTTTCCCGTTCTTCTTTCTCTTGTTCATTCAACTTATTTTCTCGTTTTTTCGAGCAACAGGAAAACAAAGAAGACGTTAAAACTAGAATCCGAAAGATGTGTTGATACTAGTAGTCAAATGCTTGCGAATCTGTTGAGTATATCGCAAAGATGATTCATTTGATTTTCATATGCCAATTATTCGTTGTTATACTGTAATTAAAAAACAGTATGAATAGGATCAACAGAACGAAAGGCATTGACAAACAAACAATAACTGCGTCAAACAATGAAACACCGGAATGTAATTAATTAAATTGACATCACAACA
>JAUMGZ010193430.1:0-13058 GCA_032359645.1 Pododesmus macrochisma | reverse complement strand
AATTTACATTATACTTTACTAAACCTAAAACAAGTCGTAATTTGAAAATTAATTTCATTATACAATGTACACGTTTTAGCACGAGACTCAGTATTTATCTGCACACTTAACGCATATAGTATTTCCTTCAAGTGACAAACACACTCCGGTACTAATTATTGAGATGAAATCAATTACTTCAATAAAATGAAATATTTATAATAGTGCTATAATTAGATGATGCGTCATAAAAATATTTTTTTTGAAAAGTTAGATGCCAGGTTTCAAGCCAGCGAAATATTAAAATATTCACGAAGACCCGCAACCTGATCAGTCATGTTCCCTCATTAGTTATTGGGGACAGCGATATAGTTTAGAAATAGCATCCGGACTAAAATCCGTGGAAATCAAGCACGCGTCCGTGTTTGTCACTTTAACGTACGATGAATCTACCATTAAATCATTTTATTGTGCTCTGTTTTATTTGTATTATTTGGCATAACCAATCTATTTTTTTTTTCGAGACAAGAAAGAATGAAACCAATATCAGGCGGGTTGACGATCTGACAACAATTTCTTAAAGATGTTCAACCCTTACAGAATTAACCGTTACAATTTCAATTTTTAAATGTCCAATATTCAGGAACAAGTGACGTCAATTCAAGAATCGCAGATTGAAGATTGATTTATAAACTTGGCTCGTGTTCTTACGGGCTTCCTTTTGACCTTTATATACTGTAAATCTACACTCTGTGGTAGGTAATGTTGTCAGGGATTTATGTAGGATTTTACATATTAAGAGATCATGTCCTTTGAGTAAAACGTAACATTTTTCTATTTGACGTACGGATGCCTCTTCCCGTTTCTGTTCACCACGTCCAATAATTGCATAAGCGTTGCAATATTTGAACATCTTGTGATATTTATAAAAATTTTGTGATTTCAAATAAAAAACGAGATTTAAGAAGATAAAAATCACAAGATTTAAACATATATCACAAGATGTTGAAATATCGCAACGTTTGACACGCCATATATTCGTACTAAGAAACAGAATTATACAACAAACGCAGTGCGATCCACCCTGCTATAATACGTCTAGACCTAATAAAATATACATTCACTTATTTTGAACTCAGACTTTTTAGTTTTTTGATATACAAAATGTACGTCAATTTGTTGGTGCGTTAATCTTCTTAGAAATACTCCTATAAGTCAATGCATACGTACATATATCTTAGCTACGATTTTCTCATTCTTAAAACCATAAAATGTCGAGGATTTTGGAGCAAATTCCGCTTCCTGTACTCCAGTCCTTGTAATACCATGATGCGTTGCTTAATGGCAATAGTGATGTCCCCATCAATCTTTCATATGTATAGAGGGGGTCTTTCTGTGTTGTTGAACTCAATGTGTATAGCATAAAACTATTAACCAATACACACATGACGTAAAGAAATGTAAACTGATTTACAATAACATGTATTAGCTAGCCAGACAACAAATTTAGAAAAAGAAGTGAACATCTCTTCCATAGTTTTATCGAGAGAAAAAAAACTTCTTTAGTGTGTGTGTGGGTTTCTGTTTTCTTTGCTGGTTTGTTTAGTTTTTAATTTTTTGTTTATTTTAATTTTTTGTATAATTGCCCTTCCTCGTTTTTTTTACTCTACGTGTGTTCATGTGGAGCGATCTGTTTGAACGAAACCTACCATAGAGTGCAGATCGCATGGCAACGGTCGCTCAAGAAGAAAAACATATATATTGGCACCGTTTAAACGATGCTGAAACCTGATATCGTCCGAGAAGCTAAATCATTGAGGCGAGAACCTAAGTAGCTTTATAAATCAACTGAGTGTCTTCGTTTTGGTATTTACTATGTTTTCTTGTATTTTATAGCAACTTTCTGTAAGAGCTTTATATCTTTCCAAATCAAATAAAATTATCAACTGTGTATATATTTGATGTATAAGACTAATTTTGAATGATTAATTAATGTGTTTCATGGCATCGCGTTAAGTATTTACACACTGGTATATACAAATATATACATAATGTAACTCGTTTCTTATTATACATTTGACTCTGTATAATGTAATCAAACTCACTGATGTGTCAAATTAAATTTTGATGAAAAACTCTTCACCCAGATACATACTTGAAAATCGTTTCGCTTGCTACTATATTCATATACATTTAACATGACAAATTGACAAGTATGGCACCATGAACGAAGTCTAATTATTATACTATACTTGAAGACGTCCGTATAGTAAGTGTTATATATCGAAATTGTCCTTGCCATTGTCGGTTTAGACATATTGATAAGTTCGTCTAGGACTTTAAAGCATACATGTACCTGTATGACCTACGATATTGACATAAAAAAACGATTGTTCTGATTTTGGATTTATTTTTCCGCTCTTAACTTTGAAATTATCTTAAAATTTCACATTTTAAAAACTTTACAAATCTATTAAAAAATACAGAGTATTTGTAATATTTAAGAATGGATGTTTATCACACTTAGAGCAACCCTACTGTCCTGTCCTTATCGTGGTAGGGAGGTTTGAGGGTCTCGATGAACTCGTGTTACAAGTTGAAGGGTAGAAGCCAGGCAAAGATGAGCACGTCCTTCGGAGGGGACAAAAAGCTGGCGGTCCCGTGTACAGGAATTTTAACCCCATGGCACGATAACTATCCCAATGTAAAGAGTTTTAGAAGAGTAGGCGGGTACGCTGTTGTAAATTGTCTCATCCTTCGAACTTATCCTATTGTTTTACTTTCCCATGCATGTAGCCACTTCTGTTTCTTGCCCTGTTGCTTTGTTTTAATTCTTTGGTCTTTTGTCACGACATCGTAAACTACTCTTGAAGTGACGTTTAACACTCATTAAACTAACAATCGTCTTTGCTAAAAAAAAAATTGTGGGCTAACACCATCATAACTCATCCATAAATACCGTTATCGTCGCAGAATTTTTTTTTATATAACTTTTGACTTCTCTTTAAAAAACAAATATGTTAGGTGACGTAAAGCCATGATTTAACAAAAACAAACCCTTACCATTTGCTGGGATTATTTCTTCTTTTCTAGTAAACGACTTTACAACATTTTGTAGTTTTTATATGTCCCCATAAAGTGGAATCCAAGTGACACCAAACCTGAAAAAAATAATCTACTTCCAAGTTTATAATGAATAATTGAGTCCTAACACTCATTTTAATACAACATTTTTCCCGATTTTTCTGATCTGAATTAATCTGCAAGCTTCTAGATATCTCAGATAGTCATTTAGCCTTTAAAAGCAAAGCTTATCCTGTAGATTTCGAATCAGCACTTTTCTTGAACATACTGTCCTAGATTAAATACTTTATGGGTGCTTTTCTGTGTGTCTTTTTTGTAATTTTCTATTAAGCCTTACAAAATCATGCTGTTTTTGTAGTAAATTGTTCAGATTATTCCATAACAGATCTCGCTTTGTCAATCTACTCCTAATTTTAACAGTTTATCTTCTTTTCTATTGTTTTTTGGGTTTTTTTTCGGAAGGATTTTGGTTAAAGTGTTTATTGTGGTTCTGAATTAATACTAACACAAAATACCGTAGATTTATATTTTGGCAGAATATAAAGTTGTTATCAACGCTGGCTATTTGTTGGCATTATATCTACATGTAATGTTGATAACAGTAGACAGAAACTCCCATCAATGACATAGGTAATGCAACTGCATAAAAACTATACAAAAAACAGCATGGAAATCGCTTGTTTCAGTGATACCTGCTATACATCTTGGTTCTACCATCTCAAGTCGGGCAATCAACAATAGCTTAAAAGCAAATGAATACGAATATGGACAGTTTGTTTGTTTGTGTTAAGGGCTTATTGTCCGATCAACGGCTAAGTCATTTACGGACGTGGCAGTTTTACTGGTGGAGGAAACCGAAGTACCCGGAGTTAACCACCTACCTACGGCAAGTCACTGGCAACTTTCTCACACTAGGCCGCCCCGGACTGGAATCGAACTTAGGAGGTCAAAGGCTCTTATGATTACAAGTCGGCGACTTTAACCACTAGGCCACTACGGCCCCGAATATGGACAGACTACTAATGATAAGAGCACAGATGACCTACACCACATATCAAATATATGATAAATGGTCAGCGTAAGGATAATGAAGTCCTTGTTACTCGTTTCTGTGGTGATTCACTTCCAATTGTTCTGCTTAACCCTTTTAATTCGCTTGCTATAATTAGGTCGGAATTAAGTATTATAATATCAACAGTGAAGAGCCATTTTGAGTAGGAATCAGATAAGTTTAATTACGTGTACGTACGTGTATAAGAAATATTGATGTTAATCACTTATGATGTGTCCAATATAACTCTATTTTCGGTTTCATCAACAGCTTAGTTTGTCGGAGGATGATGAGTATCGGTAGTCCAATATTACTAATCGCCATATGCTAATCATTACAGTAAAACAATCTACACACACACGCACGCGCAAGCACATAATTATAGTAATAATTTCTAACCGATCGTTAAAGAGAAGCTGTGAGTTTGACTGTGCCGTGTATCAACCCTTATTAATATTTACTTTGTTTGAACACCATGACTGTTAATGTCATATTGCTTTTAAAATATCAGTTAAATTATCAAAGATATAAGCTGTCAACATATTTTGAATAACTAACAATATGTTCACCTGTCAATTGGGTTTTTTTTTCGTTGTCACCATACAATTGAAAGATCATCTGGTAAAGTTGTCTGTCTTAGTTCACTTAGTGAAAATGTTTGTAATATACCGAATTGACACGAAAACATCACGGCGGGTGACACATACGTAAAAGCAAACGCTCACTCCCCTTCGCGGACATTTGGTTTCGCTTCTTGTTTTTAAACAGAAGTCTGTGATAGATCCTTTTTACTAAACTTATGTAATTTTTTTTTAATGCGCGCGTACCCGTTTTTTTTTTTTTTTTTTGCTCATTTTCATGGACTTGTGTCTTTTAAATTTCGCCTCGATTTTTCGTATTTCCTACAGTATTACATGCTCCAGTTAATTCACCTATGTCTGATTAAACGGGGAAGAATGACGTCTGAACAGAGCTGCAGACGACCTCCATGTCAAGGAAGGTTTAAACACGGACATTGTTTGCTTTATTGGTTTAAGAAAACGCTATAAAGAAAATTGGTTTATAATATTTTCAAATAGGAAAATAGTTTCCATGTCTTCTTGTATTATTTGCGTGGGCAGAGCTTTCTTAAGGGAGTGTGTATACATGCAATACGTGACTATTATTCAATATATTTAAAACAGTGTCGTGTTAATAACAACTTTTCTACGATGTATGGAACGTCATTTTACTGTTTTTGCTGACATCCTAATAATCGTTCTCCGCAGTTTTGAACTCCAATCCTCATCACAGATTAATTACCCTTCCCAAAAGATAATACTGACAGACTATTTTCAATTTCAAATATCTGACATATATAATTAACGTATTTATAAGACGTCTTTTTATATTCTCCTTTTGTTACAAAAAGATATTAAACAAAATAACCCGATAAACGCACGTGCACTCCTCGTTAATTTGGCGGTATAAGATTGAAACTAATAGTATCTAATTTTCAGCCTCATTATATGATGGAATTGGAGATTTAAATTGAGTAATTCCGGAAGTGGCGTCAAAAAAAGAGGCGTTGTACCAGTGTAAACAATGTATTATCCTATGTAATCGAAGATTTGTTTCGAAATATTGACTCCAGATATCATATAATGGTAAAACAATGCTAAATAAATATGAATCTATGTAAAACATAAATCGGACAGCGTGCAAGACTATCCGGCATTTAAGGTAAAGTTACAATATAGCGTATAACATAGTGAATATAATGCTCTATATTCACTTCGAGGTCATGAAGCGGCAATATCTGATTTTACACCGATAATGCTTGTTTAACCTTTCAAGGCCAAACTTATATTTCATAGCTATATCTCAAGCTTTTAAAAGTGTGTATTTGGAATGGAATACGTGTGACTCGGATTGCATGCAAGTATGTTTCGTGTCGCTCGTAAAATCTTGATTATTCTTGACATTTGGGACATAAAACCTAGAAGAAGAAGCCGTGATTATGTTTCTGGGTCTACGTGTCTCTGTGTTACTATAAGGGAAAATTTAGAGTTTGAATTAAAGAAAAAACTCGAAAATACAAGTGTGTATAGAATATTCAATAGACATGCGTCTTATGCATTCAGTGCTTTGAGACTTAACTAAATTAGATGAGAGGAAACTGTCACAGAATAAATTTATCTTAATATCTGTTTTTATTTTGTAAGAATTGTCCAATTACTTGTTGGATATAAGGCGGAATCGAATCTGTCGGCACCGTAACACACACGTTAATGCAGTGGCTTCTCTTGATAGTGGCATCCGTTTTAATAGTTAAACCAATTTTATTAACCGTTACTTAATCTGGGACCAAACAGCCAAACTGGTTTTCCTTTTTAATAATACGGCAAATTTTTTATTAAATAAAAAACTTCGCAAACTGAGAGGTACCACCATTTGATAAAATCACAAACGGTAAAAAAAAGTCTGCGTAAGAAGCTCGTGTTCTGTATTCCATAAAGAGCTACTAACATGTACACAATAAACTAAAATGAATAAAACGTAAATGATGAACACAATGGCTTTGAAGAAACTTTACCATGATCAAACGGTCCGTGTACCTTTCATTTAATTGATTTTTCATTTCTTTTGATAGTAAAATTGACTCGATGTTCCCTTTTGTTTATTTCATTTCTTTTGTCGAAATCGATTGCCGAGTAGTTTCCTTGTTTTGGGATGCCAATAAGGAAATGTTTGGCTCAGTGTAACCTTGTGTGAATTCTTTAAACTGTCTGCAGCACGATATTCCAGTTAAACAGCAGCATAAAGGGTCTGAGTTTTAAAGTAAAGTCTCCTGATTTAATGAGAAGGTAAATTCCTAAATTTTAAAATGATTACTGCAATTTCTACCAAACAGCGCAGTTGCTCAATGGTTAGGGCGTTCGCTTGGTGCTGGTAGATTGGTGCTAGACTCCCAGGTCGTTGGTTCAAATTCCGGTCGCGTCAAAACCTAAAACGTTAAAATTAGGCAATACTCTCGTTCCTGCTAAGCGCTCAGCATTGCTTGGTAGGAGAACTGGTTTGGTTCGGTGTCAGGATAATGTGACCGAGTGACGTATCATGTCAATGTGTCTGCGGTGTGATATGTCAGTGAAACAGCACTTTAAAGTCGCCATAAGTACGCACTGTCACAAGCAGACACCGTCTCGATATGACCTTTAAATGAGTTAAAGGGACCCTAAACCCTAATTAACAAACAAACAAACAAAGCAATGCTGCTGTGTATCAATATCTACACCCATACATGTAGTGAGTATTGTGTTTCTTTTTTAAATAAATCAAACACATATATATCCGAAAAAGCCGACAGTTTGAAGGAAATGGCAAGGAAAATAATTCAAATTAAAAATTGCAATGTGTATCATCCAACCCAAGGAAAGTTGTTTCTCATTTCCTATCTTCACACATTTAAGTAATTAAGATAAGCACAACTCTTTGTACGGCAGCGTATGATCGATGTACCATTACTGTAGGAACTCGATAGTATCAAAGAGATCTTGACACATTCTGCTAGCATCGCTCTACAAATCTACACTAACTGACAAATTGTAAAGTAATCACATCTTCTATTAGGTACGCATTAACACAGGATAAACGATCACACGTTTTAAAGTGCAGAAGATATCTAATACACTCGCCGAGTTTTGGTTTTTTCCTTTTTTTTTTCTTTTTTTTTCTTTTTTAATTTTGGATTGTTGATTTGTCCGTTAGAAGTCTGTTGGTTTGTCACATGCCATTGCGACCAAAAAAGCAATACATTACAGTATATATATATATCACAAAAACTAAAGAGTATTATATTGTTATTTTACAGACAATATAAGTAATGGAGAAACATTATATGCGAAATGAAACTATCTCGAGAATAAAAGACTTATAAAATTAAAGTTAATCAGTTATTCATCAAACATATCGATAAACAGTGGCCAGTATGTCACATTTAAACAAATGAAGCCTAAAAACCGGATATGGACTTGGAATTTATTTTGTCAAAATCACGTGACCGCGGTATTTCTAATTGCGGAATATCATCGGTGAAATTGTAACCCGAAAAAGGTCTATTGCGGCGACATTGCTTGTGAAACGTTCGCATTCATACATATACAACAGACGACATTCTGTTTGTATCCTCACTTCCTTTTTCTGTTAATGTTAAATGGTATTGTGGGTAAAAACAACTTCATATAGATCGCTTTTTCGTGACGTCATTTCCTCCTCAAGATAGAATTTGATATCAGGTATTGAAGCTGGGAAAACCACATTAGAAAGAAAGATGAATGTACAGTATGAGCGAGTGTCTGTCTGTCTGGTGAAGAAAATTAACTTGACTGATTTATATTTTTTCAAATTTCTGCGAATTATTTCCCAATTTTTTTTAAAAGCTTTTTTTTTTTAAATAAGTTTTAATATCAGTTAATATACTGAACGTCACAAAAGTATTGTGTCTGTGCTCTAATTATCAAGATGTCCTGAACGCACAAACGGAAAGTTAACTAAATAACTGAACTGGCGATTTCCCGAAAACTCCACCAACGATTTAAAATTCCCCGACACCGGTACATTAACACAAACAATATACGAGCATGAAGTAAATTTAATTAAAATCATACATCATATTGCGCGATTCCGATTTTAAGGAATATTTTTGTAATTGAGACGAGGGTGAGAGACTTTTATCTGACCTTTAAGATGACCCCAGCCGGTATTGACATAGATACTTACGATATATCGATCTTTTCACTGTGCTTTGTGATATCAAAATCTGGTCGAGCTAATTCCTAGATCAGATTATATGTATTTAATCATGAATTAGTTTGCCGTGGTCTAAGTTCTCGTTGTTTTGGTTGTCATGGCCAGCCAGCGTTTGGGTCAATAATTGGAACATATCGAGCGCAGGATTACTGAATGAAAATACCAAATGCTGGTTTTGTAGCGCATTGATCTTAATTGACTTGCTGGTCAGTTATGCCTTTATTTAAGAATTATCGCTAGCACATACAAGATATGTCGATGCATATAGCTAAATGTATAGTAAAGTTTGGTGGCTAATTATGTAAATGATTCATTCGTTTTTGTATGTTAACTATTTTATGTCTGACCAGGGGCGTTACTTTCTATAGTACCTACGCTTCATTCTGATAAATCTAAAACGCCAAAAATGCAACATATATCGGACCCCAAACAAGTATCCCCTAGATTAAATGTCTGTGTGTTTATTAGGGTTTAGCGTCCCTTTAACTCATGTATAGGTCATATAGAGGCAGCGTCTGCTTGCGACAGTGTGCACTTGTTCAACTTAATAGTGCTGTCTCACTGAAATTTCACGCCGCAGACACATAGACATGATACTTTACTCGGTCACTGTATCCTGACACCGAGCCAACCAGTCCTCATCCTACCCAGTAATTCTGTGCACTTAGCAGGGAGCGAGATGATTGCCTAATTTTAAAGTCTAAGGTTTTGACGCGACCGGATTCGATCCCACGACCGTGTATTTTAGTATCAATGTACCAGCACGAAGCGAGCGCCCTAACCACTGGGCCACCGCGCTGGTCCCCTAGATTAAAGATCACGTATACACGCAACTGCTTCAAAACAGATATTGATAATATTGACAGCAAATATTTGATATTTTTTTAATACTCCCTTTAATGTTTATTATCTTATTTACGTTTGAATAAAGACGCAAACAGAAACCAATAACATATATGAAAAACTAAACACAAAACATAACGGATCCGTGACTTTTGAATACGTGTCCGTGCAGGGTGGCGCAGATGACATCTTCCGTGATAATTCCGTTTCAATCGGGCAGAGGGCGGTTTTCAGAGGACAGTGACGTCACTTCAAGGAAGACACTTGTTATACTCGCTCCTACGTAATACCACCCACGAAACTATTAAAAGTAAAGGAAGCGATTTTAATATTAAAATGAAATGTGTTTTCTAAAATTAGAGATACGTATACCTGGCATATAGAGAACTATGAAACGTTGACTCCAAGTAAATTCTGACGCAGATTTCAACCATATCCCCCGTCCAATGGTGGTAAATTGTAAAACGCTTAGGTGATTAATGACCGCATACTTCTGGTAGTAATAAGTTGTTTCAAAACTACAAGGAGCTTACTAATTGGTTTTGGACATTTGATGTGTTTGTTGTAACACAGTAACCTGTACTTTCGTTTTTGATCGGTGTTAACGGTTCTCAGGACATTGCTCCCGTACCGTTTGCTCACAGTGCGATATTTTCAAAACAAAGCTTGGGTGAAAACAAAATATGTAGCGGCAAAATCCGTTTCCGTTATATTGCAAATTGAAATATCTTGTTTCCCTTTTCTGAATGAATAAGTAACGCAAAATCTGTATATGTTTGCACGGTCAAAAATAGACATTCAAATTTTTTTTTGTATTGCTGGGCTTAATTGATATTGTAGACATATGTTCCATCAAGACGCATTAGCCTCTAGAAATTTGTATAATAAGATAATTTCTTATTTTTTACTTAGAATTATTCCGCGAAAGGAAACAATACCTTGGAGCAATTTAAGTTATTTGACGTAAGGAAAACAACACCATTCACAAAGAAAGAATAGCTTTATGAACAGAAGCTATTTTGAATTGACTGATGTATTTCTAGGGCAGTGCCCTAATGATATGACCACATAATTACTTACTGGTATAGGTACACATAATCAGGAAGATCTATCTCATGATCAAAGAGCTGATATACCTACGGGCAGCTCGTTAGCACAGAACGATTATTCTTTTCAGATTTTCAGGATCAATATGGCTTAAGATGAATTAAATAGAATTCGTTGCAAGTATCGGTGTCTAGAGGTCACGGGGTTCAAATTAATTATATGTACTGTTTTAATTATCAATAAAGGAATCTGTCAGTAGGAATCGCCGCTGCAAGTTTTTGATATAGTATCGCACATTTTTCTATCAAAATCATAACTGCAATGGTTTTGACGTGGTGTATTTTAATTCGCATTACAGTTAAACCCAACTCTTTTCGGATAAGTGATTCATAATTACAAACTTACACTTGTCGTAATCCTTCTGCATGGTACATGTACAATGCATCTTCGCTAGCCAAGGTCTGTTTACCGTCTGGTGTAGAAACGTAGTGCTAATCAATAGAACTTGGCTAGCGAAGATGGGTATAATGGCCCGAGTTGCGCCCTCAGTGTACCGTTGACACATCCTCGCGCCGCTTTTAACACATTTCACATCGTCATGCATTTAAATTAAATGAAATATCATCCGAGTGTTTCTCTTAAATTGAACAGATTTCATATTTCATTTGAAATATTTAATTTGATTTCTAACATAGCGTAAGTAGTTATTATCATCAAGGTAAGAATATTCGATTAGACAACTAAAAATATGTAAAATCCTTTGTTATATCTCTATTGGTGACTGACAAACATTGCTTAATTTCAATATCATATTCTTACCCAGTGTTACGGTGTGCATGTGGTGTTCACCCAGGCTGCTTGATACGTATAGGACCTCCGTATCAAACGTATTTACGATACGGAACTGTCCAACGTTTTAAAAGGGAATCAAGTTTTGATGATCATTTTCTTTTTTCAATGATATCAATAAGACTCTTTTAACAGATATAGTATGATATTTAGATAAGTATTCATATACTAGTAAAATGTAATAAAAGACTTGGAATGTATTGTGATAAGTTTTATCAGATCACACTTATTTGTTATATGGCGACATCTTCTTTATCACAGCAAATATTTGTGGAACTTTAACGTTAACGCTTTTTAATGCATTTCTTTTATGTTGTAAAATGGGTCAATGTCAACTTAAACATCAAATTGCATGTGTTCCTCGTTTTACAGTCAAAATGTGACGTGAATAAGTACTTTATAAAATCAATTAACCTGACTGATGTAGCAGACACAATGACCCTGTAATCTGGCGCATGACGCTTGTTTTATTAAATCTATAACATTACCCCTTTCTGAAATGTTGATTATATCAAATCTTTGGCAAATGGATTGACAAGGCATTTTAGTCGAGCTTTACACCATTCTATCTTTAGATATCCTTAATGCAGTACCAGAATATCACCAAGACAATAAATAATAGTACTCTCAAATGATTCAGATTTCAAATTTTCCTATGAGAGAAATTTCATAATATAACATATTTTTGTGGTGCATGTACTTGTAGTAATTATTCATGTAGTAATACAAATACGTAAAAGGATACACTGTGAATATAGTCTTATCACTTGTACATACTATAATTTCACTTAATACATGTATGTTAATGGGTGTAAACATTCAGGGCGTTGTACGATACGTCACACCTGATCTCTAAAGTAAATTCCAGGGCGGAAACATACACGTATTTTTCTTTCGATATTCTAGCTTCGAACAGTTGTTTCGTAATGAAAACCTTTATATAACTCTATGTGGGTATTGTTGTCACGGTTTCAGCCTGTCTTGCAATTTCCGTTGCCGTAATGGTTCCATATCATGTCACCAAGGTTTGTACTTTGTTTTCCATCAGCTTCAGGGCCGCAGCCTCCTGCGGGGCAGGGGAATTGCCTCACTTCAGAAATTTGTCAGTTTTCTAATTTTCTATGACAAAATTCCCGAAAAATACATAAACATATTAATGTGTGCGGAAAAAAAACAAAAAAAAGTTTTGCCCCCTACTGATTTTCACCTACGACCTTGCGCTGAGCCGATGTTTTGATCTGAAAAAAGATAGATAAAACCTAGAACCTTCTAGATCAATTATCATATTCTCGTTTTTTCATTGTGGTTATTTTTCTTATAATCCAATTTGAAATTCGTAATAAAGCTTCAGGGGGGGGGGGGGGGGGGGGGGGGGGGGGGGGGGGGGGGGGGGGGGGGGGGGGGGGGGGGGGGGGGG
>JAUMGZ010193419.1:0-13058 GCA_032359645.1 Pododesmus macrochisma | reverse complement strand
AAGGATGAGCCCATGCAATGGCGTTTCCGCCTACTCTTATCGAACTTTACATGGGGATCTTTATCGTGCCAGGGGGTAGAAATCCCTGTACACGAGACCGCCAGCTTAGTGTCCCCTCCTAAGGACATGCCGATCTTTGTCAGGTCTCTACCTTTCAACCTTTCTGACATGGGTGACCCTAACAGGAACACAAGTTCCCGCCAGCATAGCTCTCCAGGTCACTGAGACGCGTAAACTTCCCTACCGTGATAATGTGTCGAGCACATGGAAGCAATACAAATTGAAGTTAATATAATAAGTTAATTATATCATATTATCCATAGTATTTAGTGTATTCATTTGATAGAAAATGTATTTATGGTTTATAATACCCAAAATACAGAATAGTACATCTTCCACTGGCCCAAAATACAGAATAGTACATCTTCTACTAGCCCAAAATACAGAATAGTACATCTTCTACCAGCCCAAAACACAGAATAGTACATCTTCCACTGGCCCAAAATACAGAATAGTACATCTTCTACCAGCCCTAAATACAGAATAGTACATACTCTACCAGCCCAAAATACAAAATAGTGCTTCTTCCGTCGGTCCAAAATACAGAATAGTACATCTTCCACCAGCCCAAAATAGGGAATGGTAGCTTTCACAAGTCCAAAATAATTAACAACTTTCATTATAATCCTTAAGGAATGGTAGTTTCCACTAGCCCAAATTGAGAAATGATAGCTTTCACCAGTCCAAAACTAAGGAATGGTTACATACCTTTCACAATTAAGTCCAAAATGAAAACTCAAACGATGAGGAGCTAATTGTAAAATTATCAAAACCGTAACTTTTATTTGTATTGTTCTGAAAAAAGTTGAGCACATGTATAAGTATCTTGCTTGACTCACTAGAATAATAACCCATAGACTCACTAGAATAACAACCCATTGACTCACTAGAATAACAACCATTGACTCACTAGAATAAAAACCCATTGACTCACTAGTAAAACAAACATTGAATCACTAGAATAACAACCCATTGACTCACTAGAATAACAAACATTGACTCACTAGAATAGCAACCCAGTGACTCACTAGAATAACAACCATAGACTCACTAGAATAACAACCCATTGACTCACTAGAATAACAACCCATTGACTCACTAGAATAACAAACATTGACTCACTAGAATAACAACCCATTGACTCACTAGAATAACAACCCGGGTCATTGATGCCTGTTGAACTATAACAGTTTTTAAGTCTCTTTGTTTTATTGTAAACGTTTAGTGGATATACTTTAATGTTTTCTTTATTGTTACCTTGATATTAAGGCAACAGGTTTTCAAAAATTCTTCCACGATTAAATGTCATTTTAATGTCATATATACATTAATAGTGAGTGGACAATGTTTGATCTGTCTGAAGTGAAGGATGGAAGCTAGTAGCAGTGTAGAAGATTCATTATGACATTTATAAACTTAAAGATACAAAACAAATGTTGCCAGTCTAAAATATGAATGCACTTTCACTGTGCTTGAGTTACATGTAGGTCTTGTTATTTTAGAGTGATGGGATATAAGGAAAATAGTATAAACTTTATAGACATGAAAAGTACAATGATAAGTTCATTCATTAAAAATATTTTAATTTAAACAACAAATAACTAACAGATATATGATCAATGTCTGTGTCATACCATGTATATACAACTCATCTATTGATAATTATAAGTACTGAACAAGTAGTAAACAAAGATTTACCTGTTAAAAGGTATAAACAGTAGTAATATGTAGATTTTAATGTGTTGACTATATAGTTGTAACATCTGCTGTGTATATTATGCAATAGATCATTGAAACTGATACTGTGTATATTTGATAGCTGCAGGCTTTAGGCGGTGTTCTGTCTAATTTGACACAGAGCTCTGGTCAGTCTTTATAAGTTATAATCAGCATCTATATCCTCTGTACTTAACTTACCTTGCAACATTGCTGTGGTTACCTGAGTCAGTGATAAAAATATATTCTAGTTATTTCACAACCTGTGCAGATAAATTGGAATTTCCTTCACTGTTAAAAGGTAAAATGAATTTTTGCATTTTCATAAATGATGATTACTTTCCCCTTACAATGTTCACCCGTTTTAATTGATAGCCTATTCAAGTTCATTGTTGTTAAATATAAAAGTTTTAATTAAGTTGTTTTAAGATTACACCTAATTCATATGATAAAGTGATATTTTGCCAGTGGGTTTTATTATATGACTCTTGGACTGTTGGCCTGCTAATAAGAGTTACAGTATACTGTATTGTACATTAATTTTGGGTGGTTTTAATTTTTGCTATCCAATAGTGACAGTAGTTTACCATCGTGATGTAATGTTCCTCAACAGACCATATAAGGACACTGCATGCATTGTTCTCAAAAAACATATAATGAATATAGAGGTGTTTGTGTAAATGTATAATCATACATCCTACCTTTTACATAATAAAACAATCTATAATACTGTAGAATCAGAAATATTCATTGGGCTAAAATTTCGTTGTTTTGAAAATAAAGTGATTTCGTTGACATAAATTTCGTTGAAAATCCTTAAGGTGTTCTTATTAGAAGGTATGTGAAAAATTTCATCATGGTTTTAATTTCGTTGATCTTTTACAACAACGAAATAAACAAAATTAAAACCACAACAAAATTTTCTGACTCTACAGTATATGGAAACATTCCCGAATTCTGAATTGCTGTGTTTTCCTGATTGACATTTTGATCCTTTGGATAAAAATAGATATTTCTTTTAGTCAGTCAGTATTTTGATTAGGGGTGGGTTGTCTGAAATTGTTGTCTAGCCCCTGTCATATTGCCATTTGAGCTGGTGTGATCCTGACTGAGATCTCTGCTTAAGCCCCTGTCATATTGTTGTTTAAACTGCTGTGATCCTGGCTGAGATATCTGTTTAAGCCCCTGTCATTTTGCCATTTGAACTGGTGTGATCCTGGCTGTGATATCTGTTTAAGCCTGCCACACAGACAATGCAACCTCTTGGGTATCAACAATTTTATCAATTGCAAAGAGGTTTCAGCTGTCTTTAATAGTCTTGCTGAGATCGCTGTAAGTTTTCAGAGCAGTTGCAAAACCAGTTTTGTCGCTCAGAGGTTTCATTTGTCTCCTAGAGGCTTCAAAGTGGTGTTATTTTAAACGCCGATTGGTTTTGTCTAGACAAGGGAGTTGAGTCTTTGAAACTTAGTGGTGACCTATCTGTGATTTATCAGTGAGGAGTCAGCAATAGATTGGTGCTGCATGGCAGCTTTCAGAGAACTGATTTGATATAAACCTGCATTACATTTGATCGGTAACTAGTCACCGACCAGTTTCTTTTAAGTAGCATGCAACCAGTCACCAAAGATTCCCCGACTAGTCACAGATCAGTCTTATCTGGCTGCAAGCCTATTACTGTATCTGCTATGAACAATTGTCAATTAGTCGCCGATCAATCACTGACAAGTTGCAAAACCTATCACTGATTGATCATATCCTCAGTCAAAATATATGCAGAAGTGGTGGCACTATGCAGTCTCAGTGGTCATCGGTTGGTGGCAAAAGAAATCAGTCACCAAGAGGTTGCATCGTGGCTGAATTTTGTTTGTGTGACTGGGGCATAATCTTATTAGAAATTATTTAAAGCCATATAGATATATTACTCATGGCATAATCCAAAAATAAGTAATGTAAACTTAATATACATCTGTTACAATGGCAATATAAATGTTAAGTTAACCAAAAAGATGAAAATAAAACAGTCATATATATCATGTTCTCTCTTATAGTGGTATATAATCCAAATATAAGTAAATGTAGACTTTATATACAGCTGTTACCAAGGTAATTATATCTGTTGAGTTAACCAGCAAGATGAAAGTAAAACAGCTATATATTTCATGTTCTCTTAAAAGTGTAAGCTTGGCTTTACAACTAATGATTATTCAAGGTGAAAAAACATGACATTTTATTAAGTGATTAATTTAGTGACATATGGTTTGTCCATACAGTAGATTTAAATAGAAATTTATCAATATAAACTGGATGTTACACACTGGTTAGAGAGTATTATACACTATTTAGAGAGTATCATTCACTGTTTAGAGAGTATAATACACTGCTTGGAGAGTATTATTCACTGCTAGGAGAGTATTATATACAGTTTAGAGAGTATTAACGTATACACTGCTTAGAGTGTATTATACACTGCTTAGAGAGTGTTATAAACTGATTAGACTGAATTATACACTTTTTGGACAGTATTATACACAGTTAAGAGAGTATTATACACAGTTTAGAGAGTATTATACACTGCTTAGATAGTATCATACCGGTACACTGCTTAGAGAGTATTATAGTAACACAGTTTAGAGAGCAATTTTATAAACCATTACACACTGTTTAAAGAGTATTTGGTCTTGTTTAGAGAGTATATATCACATTTTATAAGAGAAGGTGCGCATACTTATATTCAACAGAGGTTGGCGTTTAAGGAATCTCAGTACAGGATTGCAAATTTGTTGTCTTCTGTTGAGTATATAAGGTAAGTATAAAAAAATCCTTGTATAACAAAAATTGCATCCTGATTTTATGGTTTATGTTTTATCATTGTGTTTAAATGAGTACTGTAATCAAAAAGGATATTGAGAAAGCGAAGAATAATACTTAAATAATTAAACTGTTTTACTAGGATATTGAAAAAGCTAAGCATAATACTTGAATAATTAAACTGTTTTACTTAAATTTAATGATTATTTTTTTAGATAATTGAAGTGAAATGAAAAAAAAGGATCATTTATAACCATGTGTAGGAGAATCCAATTTTCTGTGCAATATCTTTAGTTTACTGATAAGTTTTACTATTAACTTGGTGTGTTGGTATTAATATCAGTATGGGGTGCATATACTCCCATATATAACAAAGGTCCAGAGCATGGATATTAAATTATTTTAAATATGTTTATGAAAATTTGTACCAATAATAAACACTACAAGATAATGTGTGGTGCACAAGAACCATAACTCTGGATTTACTATACCCAGAATTATCTCCCCTTTAAAAGAAAAACTTAGTCATTCTGTCATACAAGCTTGTCCAGAGCATAACTCTTTAAACTATTTACAATAAATTTATGATATTTGGTTCAAATGATGAGCACTATGTAACAGTGTGCAGTGCACAAGAACCACAACTCTTGGTTAGCTTTGCCTAGAATTATCTGCCCTTTAAAAGAAAAAATTAAATATTCTATCACAAATGCTTGGCCGGAGTATAGCTTCTAAACTATTATATTTATTTTATGAAATTTAAAACAAATATTAAACGCTTCAAGATAATAGACGGTGTACAAGAACCATAACTCCTGGCCTACTATATCCAGAATTGTCTCCCTTTTAAAAGAAAAACTTAGTCATTTTGCAATACATACTTGTCTTGAGCATAACTCTTATAATATCTTATATATTTTTATGACAATTAATTCAAAGATAAGCACTAGAGACATTGTGCAATGCACAAGAACTACAATTCTTGGTTATCTATACCCAGAGTTGTCTCCTCTTTAAAAGAAAAACTATTTCTTTCACATATGATTGTCTGTATGCACAACTTTTAAAATTTGACTTTATGAAACTTGATACACTGATGTTTAGGATATTTAGGTGACGTGTTACAAGCAGGGTTTTGGCCCTTTTATATGAAAAGTTGTCTTGTTCTGTCATGAAGTTGTCCATGTAGGGGATATTTGCTACCCCCAAGCACAAGGGGAGGTGTTTTGGAAATAACCGTTGCAATAGTAAAAAAGTTATACTGGTATCCTCTGCCTTTAATTGGCAGACATTTATTTCTAACTGGAAGATTTACCTGTATTGACAAAAACATAACTCCTAGGTCAAGCATATTTTGTGGAGCTTCTATTACTTCCAGAGATTCACTTGTTTTAATTTAGTTTAGCATTTAAAATTGTAGATCTATCAAAGAGGTTACATTTCAATGCTCCAGCACTATAGACACATTTTATTTAACCTTACGTGGTATTTAGACGTGTCAACATATTGAAGGAGTGATAACAAGATCAGGAGTGGTTAGGTATTAATTAAGGACTGTAAATTAATTAATAACAACTTTATATCTTTACACGGTGCTGCTGTCTTGTTCCACTTTTAATTAACACTCTGTATGTACCAGCCGTGGGTGGGGCCGCTGTGGACTAGTGGTTAAAGTCGCCGACTTGTAATCATAAGAGACTTTTACCTCCTAGGTTTGATTCCCGTCCGGGGGGCCTAGTGTGAGAAAGTTGCCAGTGACTTACCGTAGGTCGGTGGTTTACTCCGGGTACTCCGGTTTTTTCTCCACCAGTAAAACTGGCATGTCTGTAAATAACCTTAGCTGTTGATCGGACAATAAGCCCTTAACATTAGCATAACCAGCCGTGGGTGTTGAACTTCCCAGTCCACAATACCGGATATACGAGTTACTATCAAGACTGAGTTTGCTGGATAACAATCGTTAATTATGTATAACATTATTTATTTTAAAATGTCTTTTTCATCTTGCCCTCATCTTCTTGTTGAACAATGCTGATTATGAAATGACCAATGCTGATTATGAAATGAACAAAGCTGATTATGAAATGAACAACGCTGATTATGAAATGAACAACGCTGATTATGAAATGAAGTCTATAGAGAGTATGACATAGTTGGGCAACTATTCTCCAAATATGAAACAAAGAAGGTTCAGATTTACACCATATAAAAAAAACACATTTAAATTCTGTGATATTACAGGTTTTTTTAACAAATAAAAATGATTTCTAGGTTTGAATATCTATATAATTGTATGATTAATCCATTAAAAAGACATTTAGAGCATGTTGCATCAGGTGAAAGCCTTGCTATGGGATATTTTTGTCCTTCAATTCAAACCTTACTTGTTACCACAGTTTCTATCAGGTAACTATGACCCCTATTAGTTTTAAGTTGAAGGTCAAGGTGTCTCAATATTTTAATAAATACATTGAGCTTGAGTTTGCTGCTACAAGATGTGCTGTGTGTGGTTTCATTGGTTCAAGTCAAACTTGATACATTGGTTACCTAGCTGTTAGGAAATAAAAGTCTTCTTTACTTTTGATTATGTAAGTTAAATATTGGTTAATGTTTTAGAGATAAAAATATCATTAAAACTGGATTGTGATATATATATACACCAGTACAGTGGCTCAGTGGAAGAGTGTTCGTAACTTGATTGTGATATATATATACACCAGTGCAGTGGCTGAGTGGAAGAGTGTTTGTAACTTGATTGTGACATATATACACCAGTGTAGTGGCTCAGTGGAAGAGTGTTTGTTTCCAGTGCTGGTGTTTACTGTCACAAGCTTTGTCAAACACAAGACATTTAAAATAAGGTAATCCTCTCGCTCAGTGTTTAAATTAAATTAATCAAATAATTATTATATCTCGGTGTCATAGAGTCATGAATATCACAATACTCTTTATGTTGATACAATCTTCATTTTTGTAAAGTGCCCTGTTGAGGTGTTCCAAACAAGTGGTGGTATTCAGAGAAAACCTGGGTTAACTTTCATGTGGTGCACATATGTTCAAATCTTAATTAAACCTGGGTTAACTCTTATATGGTGCTATTATGCTCAAATCTTAATTAAACCAAAATTGTCATATAGTTAGAAATTATGCATGGCTGTGATTTCTCAGATTGACTTGACTTCATTGATAAATGAATTACTAATTATTGACTTTAAAAGTCTGGAAATATAAATGGTTAAGTAATATAACTAAGGCCATTCTAGTTTTTTTCTAGGTTTAGCATCTGTGGGTGGGTAGGTTTTCGTATTGAATAGGAAAAATAAACACAAATCTACTGACTCATTTTATCCGGATAAAAATGCCAAAATGGATTCCATTTTAAGTAGAATATTTCAGTTAGCGTTTTATAGATGTGCCGTTGACAATGCTTAGTGTTTTTGTTCTAATTTGTTCTTTAAATGTTCATAAATTGCCATTTCCTGTCAAAATTTGTGTTTGTATTTTTTTAGGTTGTGTTTTTTTACCTGATAGCTAGATAGGTTTTTGAAATCAAGGTGAACGCTAAAAACAGAGAAAAACTTGGAATGGCCTAATTAAAAGAACATATGTGTACATATTGTGTCAGGAATTATTAGAATATGTGAATAGCATCAGAGAACAATTCATTAATCATAGAGATTTTGATGTACAACAAAAATCAAAAAGAGTATATGCTGACATTCTGACGTTGCATGTGTTTGCTGACATTCCAATGTTGCATGTAATACATGTAAACGTCAATATTTACAGTGCACTAATATTGCCATCAATATTTGCCTATTATGAGAGATTGATTCCAATATTATCCTGGTTAAAAGCGTATCATTGACCCCGAGGGCC
Organism: Pododesmus macrochisma; assembly: GCA_032359645.1. NCBI lineage: Eukaryota > Metazoa > Mollusca > Bivalvia > Pectinida > Anomiidae > Pododesmus > Pododesmus macrochisma. The sequence goes on along the minus strand of JAUMGZ010193419.1, from coordinate 4,595 downwards.
TCTTTATGCGTGCATATCCCTCCAAGGTATCCCGATCTATTGATGGTTTGTATAGCCAATCATTACTCATTTCATTGACAAGGACGACTCAATGGAGTAATCATTTATACTTATACACAATGGAGTAATCATTTATAGACAAATGGCTTTTGGCACAATATTAATAATGATGATTATGGCAACTGTTGCTGAGGTCGTGTGAGTGTCTGATGTATTATTGATAAATCTGTGCAGGAAAGTAAAACAAAGAACTGTAATCTAGCAAGGAAAATCAACAAAGTCTACCACAATACACGTCCTAAATTAATATCACAAGGTAGAATACATCTTTAAATAGCTTGTTTAATCAGTTTATAGATATCAAATTGATGACTTGTTTATTTTCGTATGCTTCATCAAAGCCGCTATGTTACTGAATCCTTTTATTACTAAATCTCACAATATTGTGTTCTTTTACATGTTTAGAATTATTGTTTATTTAGTTTACAAGTACATAATGGCAACACTCAGACTAAGTTTTTTAGTCAAGCAAAGCATACATTGTATACCTATTAAGAAGGTGACCTAATGTCTCATTGGTTAATGCTCTAACTGCTCTGAAAATGGTCCAATCTCATTGGTGAATTAGTTCATGCTCTAACTGCTCTGAAATTGGTCCAATCTCATTGGTTAATTAGTTCAAGCTCTAATTAACTGCCCTGAAAATGGTCCAATCTTAATGGTTAATTAGTTAATGCTCTAACTGCTCTGAAAATGGTCCAATCTCAATGGTTATAATTAGTTAATGCTCTAACTGCCCTGAAAATGGTCCAATCTCAATGGTTAATTAGATAAAGCTCTTACTGCCCTGAAAATGGTCCAATCTCAATGGTTAATTAGTTCATGCTCTTACTGCCCTGAAAATGATCCAATCTCAATGGTAAATTAGTTAAAGCTGTAACTGCCCAGAAAATGATCCAATCTCATTGGTTAATTAGTTAATGCTTTAACTGCCCTGAAAATTGTCCAATCTCAATGGTTAATTAGTTAAAGCTCTTACTGCCCTGAAAATGGTCCAATCTCATTGGTGAATTAGTTCATGCTCTTTAACTGCCCTGAAATTGGTCCAATCTCATTGGTTAATTAGTTCATGTTCTATTTGCCATTGAAGTGGTCCAATCTCAATGGTATGCTCTAACTGCCCTGAAAATGGTCCAATATCAACTATATTTGGTTGGATGGTACATAATGACATGCCTCAGACTAAGTGTGATGGCCAATGAGAGGCTCAGACTAAGTGTGATGGCCAATGAGAGGCTCAGACTAAGTGTGATGGCCAATGAGAGGCATGCATATTTTTGCATATTAATGAGGTTACTAAGTTTTCATTGTTTAATTAGTTTCTGTGCCCTAATGTCTCGAAATATGGTCTGATTTCAACTAAATTTAATGTGCATGATGACAAAGTTCTTGTCAAGTTTAATGGCCGATGTTATATGTTTTATTTTCAATTATATCCGTCAAGCGGAGGACATAAGTTCCCTCAATTTGCTTGTTTTCCTCTGTAGTATATTTATAAAGACAAATGACAGCTTGTAAGTCGCCCTATAATAAGCTTGGTTTCATTACGACAATGGGACCATTAATCAACTCTAATCCTAATATCATATACTAATTGTGTTCTGTTTATAAATAAATCACACTATTAATTGATAGGAGAATACCTAGATATGCTACAATGAATGGCCACGTCAGAATGTCGTTATCGGTGATATTTAGTTAGATAGCCCCGGTATCTACAATTCTCTTCTATGTATTCAGTTGTGTATGTACATGGCTTCAGCACCTAATTACAGGAATATTATCTCCATAATTAAAGAACATGTTAGTCTTAGAGAGAAATAGATAAAACACGAATAGTTATGTCTTACAAGAACTTGTTAGTATTAGTTATCACTGTTGATTTAGTCAATCTTGCCCGAAGGCCCAAGGTGGACTTTTCCATCCATCAATCCATCCATCTTAAACTTTTCACATTTTTCGTCTTCTTGTCCAACACTACTGGACCAATTCCACCGAAATGCAATATTTGTCATCTTTAGGAGAAGGGGGTTCAGATTTGTTTAAATGATGAGGCTCAGTATACCAAGGGTGGGTCACTTAGGGGCCCAAATTGGGAAAATTTTGCAAAATTTCTAAAATCTTTTTATGAACTGGAAAGCCTAGTGCTTATTGCTTTGGTTTGTAGTAACTTTAAGGCATGGATAACCAAGTTTGTTCAAGGCATGACCCTAGGGTAAAAGTATTCAAATGCCAAAAATTTACTTATAGGCCTATTATCAAGATGGACGTTAATGCCCAATTGGCTTTTTGTTTTGTTAAGAACTTTACCAGCAATAACCATAGTTTGTGATGGCAGTATTGTTATGCAGAAAAGATGCCATATGGTTATCTTTATTTAGAAAGTTATCTCCCCTTTTCTTGACGAGTCGTAACTACAACAGTTTTTTTTACTTGGATCACCAAGTTTTATGAACACACACATATTGGGACCATGGACTTTCGCATACCTTATGTGATATGTTATTTAAAGAGATACGGCCCTTGCTTATTTTCCTAGTCTTGATCAAACTTTATGCACATGCATATTAACCTTTTGATGTTGGAATATTGCATATTGAATTGAAGTTAGAGATTTACAGAGTAAATAGTTACCATGGTTACATAGTTATTGACTTTATTTAACATGGTTACAGAGTTTATAGTTACCATGGTTACAGAGTTTATAGTTACCCTGGTTACATAGTTATTGTCTTTATTGAAAATGGTTACAGTGTTATTAGTTACTGTGGTTACAGAGTTCTTGTCTTTGTTACCATGGTTACAGAGTTATTGTCTTTATTTAACATGGTTACAGAGTTTATAGTTACCATGATTACATAGTAATTGTTTTTATTTATAATGGTTACAGAGATAATAGTTACTGTGGTTGCAGAGTTATTGTCTTTGTTACCATGGTTACAGAGTTGTTGTCTTTATTTAACATGGTTACAGAGTTTATAGTTACCATGATTACATAGTTATTATCTTTATTTATAATGGTTACAGAGATAATAGTTACTGTGGTTGCAGAGTAATTGTTTTTGTTACCATGGTTACAGAGTTATTGTCTTTGTTACCATGGTTACATAGTTAATAGTTACTGTGGTTACAGAGTTATTGTCTTTGTAACCATGGTTACAGAGTTATTGACCTTTGTGTATTTTGTAAATCCGGACTATAGATTGGACTCGTTTTTACCCAGGTTCGCTAAACTAATATGACATTCTAGTTATTGAATGTTCTAGCTAAATATATCTGTGTTTTTTATGTAGAGATTATCCACAGTAACTATTGACTCTGGTTCACTAAACTAATATGACATTCTAGTTATTGAATGTTCTAGCTTACTATATCTGTGTTTTTTATGTAGAGATTATCACAGTTTGTTTGGGTTAGTGACCTCAACACTTTATTCATCTTTGTCAACATGTAGAATTCTCTTGTAGAAGATTAAAGGTAATCATATTCTTATGGAAGGTTGAATCACAGACATAAGTTCTTAACGAATTACTTGAAGCCAGAGATGAAGGGACCTTTTTACATGGTATTTATGTATAGTTATAGATTAGATAATTCAACATGAAAAATGTTATATAAAACAGCCACAGCTTTAAAACATAAAATATAATGTCTTATAACTGTATAGTGATTGTTACAACAAGGAGATAACTCCTGTCAATATGTATCAGTGTGTTCATAGTGCCTGATCGTATGGAACCTTGTTACAATGTCAGACATGTACACTGATCACTATTATTTAGGCCTTTTTTAGCTGAAAAATCACAGTAATATAAGGTGTCACTTATATTCTATAATGGGTTTTTAGAGATTTCATTAATAACGGGCTACAATCCCTTTTATCCCCGCACGATGGACATTGTTTGACAGCATCTATGTATATTGAGTTAGTAACGACATTCCATACAGATGTGCTGTGAAGCTTTCCAACTGTTACGATCTGAAGAGCTGTAAGCTGCCTGTAATCACCAAGGAAGGAATTCATTAGTGACTACATATATGTAGCCTTTCTAAATGAATGCTCCCTTTGTACACGCTTTATGTTGCGAATTCTCATGCAACAAGATTCCTGGGTATTGCTTTTTAGCGTGATTATTTTGTCGTTTCTTGTACCCTGTGATTTGGGTAAATACAATCTATTTGTTGAAATGGCCTTATTGATTTGATGAAATATAATCTGTATGGATAAGATTTATTTCCGTCTGTGTCCTTGTGAGTTTGGCATCTGGTCCTGTTAATTAGGTCAAATCGCAATATATATATATATATCTTACAACTTTTAACACCATAAGCTCTGAATCAATGTTTACCTCTTAATTATACTGTCATCAATAAAAAATCTATTCTCTGCACTGTATAGTTGTTGGAAATGGATGTGGTGAGGAGAGCAAGGAGTCCAAGGACCCTATTGTGGGTGGGTGGGGGTGGGGGGGGGGGGGGGGGGGTTATAGGATAAAAGTTATTTTAAAAAATACAAAAAATGGAAATAACTAATT
>JAUMGZ010193408.1:0-13058 GCA_032359645.1 Pododesmus macrochisma | reverse complement strand
CTAGCAAACTTATGAAATCAACAAAATTATTAAATCAGTTTATTTTAAAAAGAAATGTTTATCAGTCTTAGATATCGTAACGTATACACTCGTGTATCTCTATATTTATCTAAATCCGCAACATATATCGTTTATATGGAACTTGGCAAGTTCGGGTTCGTCTGCAAAAAGGCATGTTTGTGACGTCAACTCAGTTCATTTGTATATCGTATAAACTTTACTTTTTGACAAAGCAGTAAATTTTAGGTGATAACAATCATTTCTCTTGGAGTCTGACGAACGCATACCTCATGAATACTTTTCAAAGCATACCGTAATCGGTTGCAATAGGGAGAAATCCATCGTAAATATACATGGAAATAATACATGTCTCTTGTCAGATGTCCGACCTTGTGTTGCTGTTTCATTGTGATTACCTCACGAATCAAATACCGTCGTTTGATTGGTTGACGCTGTCCGTAATGACGTCGGAAAAGAACGTAATTAAGGAGTCCGAATCTAATTTAATTGCCAGAAATCTGCAATAGAGAATTTCAGGACTGGTGAGACACGGGGACTGTTTCAAAAAAACATCTGATTTTACATAGAGTTCAATCGGAAATAACACAGAAATGGCATAGCATGGTTACCTCCCTTGGGTAAAGTCGTCATTTGCAATAGACCGACTGTCAACACTGCACACTTATACTTGTCTTCATAAAGGGGAAAGAGAAACGTAAGTTAATTCGTTAATTCTTCAATGCGAAGAACTGTATTTAGGTTATATTGTACTGATGCTAGATGTCGGCCTTGATTTAATATGTGCTGCAACTTTCACACGTCATTCGGGCGATTTAAGACTAAGAGGTCAAAAGATCGCCCCCCAGGACCATCGATTTAAAATTGATCAATCTGTCATCTCAAAACAATATTTCTACAATAAAAAGAGCTTTCGCGATCCGCTTCGCTCGTTATTAGAATGGGTTGTACATACATGATATTCCATTAATAATAATAGTGCACCCCTCTACGGACAAAATCAGCGAAACAATGATTTCTGAAAGCTGTTATACATTTCACGTTAATTAAATTGTACGTTTTGGACGTTAATTATCTTGATTGGTGTCAATGGATACAGAATTAAAGGCTGTCATTATCAGTGTGAAGTGCTTTTAGATTATGATTAAATCTTCAATTGTGTTTATTCTTAATATTATAAAATGTTTGTACAATTTCTGTTATTCCCTTCTTCTAGGAATATACCATCTATTACCGATATATGGAAGCATCTTGTGGTTAACTATACACCAGGCATACTGTAAAGGTATGTTATGTGCGTTATTAATTGTTAGTCGTTACAATTAAAAAATGATCTAACACTTTTCTGAGTTAATCGTTGTATACAGACGGAAAATGACTACACATGTTAATGAACCACAACATGGGTCATGCAAATAACTTTCTCCTCTTCATAACGTCACTTTTATACCATACGTTAAATTTGTTCAGCCAATAAAAAGTTTTTTTTAGCAATGTCATTGCATTATTTATTTTTAGATTAATGCCTATATATAAATTCACTGCTTTAATTAGTTAATTTTATACTCTACTGGGACAAAAAAATAACAAATTGAAACTTCAATTCAATTCACACGGACATATTACTGCAAGTGACACGTGTGGAGTAGTAAGCTCTTACTTTCGCGGATATGTGTTCTCACTTCTTGTTTATGAAAGAAGTTCGTGATATTTAGCTTAATACTTGGTTGTGTTTTTTTTTTTATTATTTTCTTGAGTCCATTTTATTTGATTTCGCCATTGTTAGAAGACTTATGATGTTGACAGTAGTGTCTTGGATTTCATTTCTTAAATTTTCTTCTTTAAATGTAAGAATTGCCCAGACAAGAAACGAGCAATTATGTAAAAAATAGTAATTAAAAAAAAACCTTCAACTTTTATTCTAAATATTTGAATAGTATGACAACCTCTTGAGAAACTAATTGAAAGTGTTAAAAACAACTATTAGTTTCCGGAGAAAAGGGATGCGGAGCACAAGTAATTCTAACAAGATGAGTGAAATGAACAGAACAAGCGACATTGACTAACCAACAATAGCCTCATCAAATAATTTAGCACCAATTAGTATTCTGTTGACAGCAAGAGATATTTGATCATGTCTCCTCTTCAATGAAGGGAAAATGTTTTTCTAAGACTAGCATTATTTCTTTATGATCTGGTTGTTCTTCTTTCCCTCTTCTTTTAACTCTTGTCCGGACCACAGAATATGTTTGTATATCATTGGGAACATGAATGAAACGTGGTGAATAAATTGAGTGTTGCATAGTGTTATTATTTACCAAGACCTTTATACTAAAAGGTCGTTTGAATATTTTAATCTTTGTTGAATACAAAAATGAAAACTAAAACATGTCTCCAATAAATATAATAGTATTAGTAATTTTTCATGGTTTAGAATTTTGAGTCCTGCTTCAAACCTTATTTTCAAGAAGTACATGTACTAAAGCCAAATGGAAGATATCGAAATAGAAAGCTTTATATAGAAAAAATGCAAGTTTAAAATGTTTGAATGACTAAAGAAGTAAAAACGAAAAACCAAGACGATAATCAAAATACGACAATGTTTATAATTTAGATGTCAGTCAAACTATTTATTTGTCAACACATTCCTCCGCTGTTTTGGACAACTAGAGATGACGCGAACCACCGAATGATTGATATATTTATGCACGGGATGAAACATGATCGCATTATGATATGATTGCAAATAACCACCTGTTAAAGTGTATAATTACAGTTAACTTAAAAAACAAAGTGGTGGTACTTGAACTATCTACATATCACTTGTTTGGTCTCTGTACTCATCTCACGGTGAACATACTGCATTAAAATACATTAATATTGATTCTTTTTGTATCTATACATGTGTTGCACAAATTAAATGTCAAGCTTTTATCACTCCCCACTGAGGGCATATACACGATTATGCTGTTGTGTGTGTGTGTGTGTGTGTGTGTGTGTGTGTGTGTGTGTGTGTGAGTTGAACTATTCGCTTACTTGCATGTACTGTTATTTTTGTTATTTTGTTAAATCCAATAAGTTGTTAAACTTACGGAATAAAAACTTTGAAACTTGATTTTTGATAATTTCTCAAAGCTTCTTATTTTTGTGTAAGATTCCCTTAATTGTACATACAGTACCAAATTACTATAGTTACCCCCACACACGCTTGCGGGTGCATGACATAGTACTCAAATGATCACGCCCTATGCATATTCAGCGAAAACGTGAGTAATTAAAACTTGATAATTTGAGTACTGTATGCGGTTACCCCCATTGCATTTGGGATACTTCATTTATGCGAAAAAATAGCGGGATTTTGGAATTAAATATTATAAAATTATTTTCCATGTGATAACAAAAATTCACTTTAAATATCTAATGGTTCCATTCGCACCACACAATCTCAAAATATCACCAAGAAATGTCAATACAACAAACCTGGTATTGCATACCTAAATACATGTGTAAATTTACCAACGCATTTTCAAAAAACGTATTCTTTCATTTTCTGTTCAGTTCTTGGTAACGAGCTACCGTATTTTATTAATTTATTGAACCAGATTGGGTTGAAGTTGTGTATTGGCAGATTACTACGCCATCGATCACGTGTGTTTACGGTATACATGTATTTTCATACATGCACAGAGAACAGATACTGTCAACAGGAAGTATAAAATGGCTACAAAGCATAATAGACTTCCCTATTAGTGTTCCAAGGACAAGGTGACATTTGTTAATTAAAGGTAATTTTTTGGTTTTTCGTACTTTAGTTTAGTTCATATTTATTTGTTACGTAATATCATTTGAGATAAATATGTATTGTCTGTTTCTATAGATTTTTAATGTACGCCACGCATTACATTGTGGCCGGATAATACTGCGAGATCCACTAGAGCATTCATGTTTTATATTTTGTCTAAATATGTAGGCATACCTTTTGGTAAATTAAAATTCATACATTTACTTGCTATAACTGATCTAGCTGTGTTGCAACGACACATTGAATTGTTGTCGATTGTCACAGGAACTTGGGGTGTATGTGCATATGCATAGCTTATGCACATTAACCCCAAGTACCTGTATCGATTGCCATGTGAAATCGAAACCGAAACAAAGTACACCGTTAACGCCGTTTTTGATTTTGGAAAACTTGGGAAGTCAAACGGAAAATATGACTGTTTGTTAAATAATCTTTATCATATTATTTTGTCACATAGTGCAGACGGAACCTTAAAAAGTATAATGACGGCAAAAAACCCTATATATAGCAACACTTTGATGCTACGCTCAAGGAAAGGTTTCTATTATTATCTTAAGTCTGTAACGCCAACATGCTTTTTTCAGCTAACCCTAACTACTATATTTTTAATTTCCTACTCTAATGTTTGAAACATTTTTCAGACAAGCACTGTCACAAGGACCCTATTGGAAATAAGTTGTAAAACTTTATGGGTTATCCTGTGTAAAACATGTCTCCTAACTTATGTTTTAATTAGTAAACTAGTAATATTTTAGAACAATATAAGATACTATACGTATTTTATCTTCAGTTTATGCTATTATATTATGCTATCTGTATTTCATATGACATATATTATCACGAATATACAAATCAAATGAAAAATTCAAGGTCAATAAACACGTCTCGTAAACCAATATAAAAGCTCTAATTAAGTAATACAAAAAGATTTGACAATGAAATGTCATGTACTGACCGCTTTTTAGTTTGCAACCGTTGGCAGAAACAGAAATTCTTCTTTTGACCTTATCCTAAATGTTTATGTAGGTCTACTTAATACATACAGAGGAACTTGGAATTTTAAGCCAAGAGTATATCAGGAAGGAGTTTTATTGTTGTCAATGATTCAAATTACGTTTATATACATGTTGCAGTCTTCAAGATGATTGTGATGGGAGGTACTTAAAGACAAAGACAATGGACTGGGACGATTTCTCCATGCCATCTCCTGGTGGGAATAGGTAGGTAAAACAAATGTATTGTTGCAAACGGAACGAAAAATGTATTTAACAGTCATAAGGTTAAAAGACGCATATTTTGTATGTGTTATAATCACTCATTGGGTCACAATTCTGTTATAAACATTTAAAACTATTTTATTTCTACATGTATATTGGTGAAGTTGAATGACTATTTGCTGTTGCTTTGGTTAAACATTGTCAATTCCAGTCTATTTCATCTGATTTCTTGTCGAGATTTACTGGTAAGATTTTCACGGAACGTTGTAGATGTTTGTCTATAGACCTGTATCAGACGTTTTGTCCGTGAAATGATAATTACTACTGACTGAAAACTGCGGAATCTTTAAACATGTATATAAATTGTTTTTTATAACTTCTGCAGTTTTTCAGTTAGCAATACAATTTTATTCACTGATAAAACGTCTGATACCTATGGTTTATCCACTTTGAGAATTATGTTCGACGTCAATTTCTGAATGCCTTCCCATATGCAGCCAGAGCTTCTGGCTTGGAGGTTATAAGCATTTAATGAGTAAAATATTAGACTCTGATTCAACCTCAGGATATTAAAACGTTATTAAAACGTATTGAATAAAAGCTCAGCTGAGTGTATTTCTAATATTTTTTCTGATGAAGTTCTAAATAATTTTCTGAAAAATGAACGCACGTGTCCGTAATAAAAATCACAAATTTTGAGTTTTAGTCCAAGTTTGTACTCGGGAAATATTTATAACCTCCAGGCCTGATTGGCCTGATATCGTTTCAAGAACAACTGATAATTTATCTTCGCCAAACAAGACTGCTCTGTCCCTGATAGCTTATCGCTGTATAAGGATTTGAAAGCATTGGTAACACGGAAAGCTATTTTGGCTGGAGTTCATCTTCCTGGTAGAGTCGCATAAGTCAGGCAGGTTGAATAATAGAGGCCACGCAAATATCGGCATATTCTTCGGCGGGGATGTTAAGCTGGAATTCCCTTTACAAAGATTGTTAACCCCTTGATACGACAAATATACCTTTTATGTACTGCCTTACTTTCCCGTTTCTATCGCCGTTTCTATCGCCGTTTCTTATCCTGTCCTTTCACTTGGTTTTTCTTATTTGCATTTTTTTGCTGCAATATCAGTGAACAATTTTGGAAGTGACTTTAAACCACATTTAAACAATTTCACGTAACTTGATGTAGATGTTCTTTGCATGGTCCCTTTCAAAATTGCGTCCGGCATTAATTGCCGAACTCCATCCGATGCGACCACCAGAGTTTCTAATTGGCGGACACATTTGAGACTTTATTTCAGAACCACTTGTGATATTTTCACTCAACTTGATGTAGATGTCTATTGATATTTAAGAACTGTGTTCACCTTTGTCAGTCTCGATATTACAATATGGTCATTAAGGTCTGGGATAAGTTGAATCCTTTTTGTGTCAAGAACTGGTGGACATACTTATTTTGATGTAGATGCTTTATTCAAAACACCCTTTCTTGTTTCTGACATTTTCAAAGATTATCTACTATTACCGATACCTTTTTTGTCTAGAAAATTTAAAAGCCGAGACATTTTCTCTATTTTGCAAGAAACTAAACAAGATTTCATAAAACTGTAGATGCTCAGTGTATTGTCCCCTTCGGAAATGTGTCTAACATTGCCAAACGTCAATAAATATGGCAATTAAGACTTCTGATTGGTTGAGATGTCTTGTGAACTTATCCACAATTTCCGGATTACAAGCCTCATTGTTTTGGTAGAAAGTGTCATTTTGAAGAAAGGGATTGATTTTTTGTTCACTTTATGAGGATTTGTTATCAGGTGTTACAACTTGGATGCTACATGGATTTTACAAATTCGTAACGCTTATTATAGGCATGGTTTAGTAAGTTCAAAGCCTGACCCTGGTGTCAAACAAAATAAAATAGTGGGGATATAGCATTCAGGTGAATGTTTAGACCCAACGGGCTCTTATTTTCGAATATATTCTCTCTCTCTTACACATACATTGTAAAAGATAAGTTGATTGTGAGGTGGCAGTACTAACTGGCCCTTGATATATGTGTGTTATAAGTTTGCAAACATCTGTACTTTGTTTATTCGCAGAGATGGAGATGGTGCAAAAAAGTACCCTCTACGTATACTGAACTTAGAGGATGATGAAGAGGAACAGATAAATGTCGATTTCAAAGTTGGAAACGTCTCTGGTGAACGTAGAGTTAGTAGGGATTATAGGGGAGGATCAGACCAGCAGAGAGCGAGAGGATATAGAGGAACTAGAGGTAGAAGGGGAGTGGCTGATAGAGAAAACACGTCTAGAGAAAGGAGAAGTGATGATATATCTAGAGGAAGAGGGAGAGAAAGTAGAGGTAGATTAGGATCAAGGGGAAACGACAGAGGAGGGCGATGGCAAGGTAGAAGTGACGGCAGATATCAAGATAGAAGTGTCGAACGAGGCAACAGAGGTGCACATAATATGCGACGATTTGGAAGTAGGGATGATTTAATTGGATCTACGTCATCTGAAAACAGTGGTAGGAGATCTCATTCTTCTTCAAGGCGATTCATTACTAATGAGCAAAATGATGCTGGAAGCGCCACAGTTCAGAAGGGTCCCTCGAAAGGTAGAGATAGGATATTTGGGTACAAAAAATTGAAAGAATTATCAGAAAACGACCAAGTCGATGAAGTTATTATGGAGCTTTTGAGCCGCAGGAATGGGTTTCAGACCTTACTTGGCAGCGATTCAATGCAAAAAGACTGGATGATATTGCTTTTAAGTATTTTATTCAAAATATTTGGCAGTCAAAAGAGACAAAACGTTCTTGATCTTATGAGTCTACTTTGTAGTGAAAACTTTTTTCAGAAACATCTTACTAATTTTTTAAATGATATTCTGATGAGAAAGTTAACTCTCGAAAACGTCGCGATGTGTTCTATGACAAGGAACGTTTGTAGATTGTTGAAAGAAGTGCTTACACGAATGCCAGATGAAGTTGAAAAATGCAATTTGTTAATTGTTTTACTTGAAACGATCAACAGAAGTTTCAATGTTAGTGATCCAAATTTGACCGCGGAAGTATCTGAGGTATCGGTGATCAAAGATGACCTACTGAAAGATATGGAGAAAAAACGCAAAGAACGGGCCATTGGCGAACATTTTCGAAGAAAACGTGTTGATATGGAGAATTTGCCGCCGCCTGATGATTTCAGAAAAGTGTCAGTGCTTCCAGAGTTGAACGATCTTCAGTTTAACGAGAAGCCTTTTCTCCGAATGAATAAGATTGATGGTCATTATGATAATCTGGAACACTATCTAGATGTGCAATTTAGACTTTTGCGAGAAGATTACATTCAGCCATTACGACAAGGAATATCAGAGTACAGACGTTCCAAAGCTATTGGGGGTAAAGTTGAAAAACTTCAAGACATCCGCGTATACAACGGAGTTCATATAGTCCGGCCAGTCTGTAACAATGATGGAATTTTGCACGTTGTCCAGTTTGATATAACAAAACTCAAAAACGTCAGATGGGAGTCATCGAAACGCTTGATTTATGGGTCGCTTGTGTGCTTGTCAGTGGATGATTTTGAGCACATCTTATTTGCAACTGTTTCACAAAGAGACGTAAAGGATCTTCAGAAGGGATTCATCCAAGTTCAATTTCAAGGTGACATACATTCCATTATTGACATCAAGCCTAGCGAAGAGTTTGTTCTGATAGAAACCTCTGCATATTTTGAGGCGTATCAACACACTTTGAAAGCATTACAAGAGATAGAGGAAGGAATGCCAATGCAGAGATACATTGTAGGCTGTGAGCACGTTCTGAAACCCCCACAGTATCTCCAATCTGCAATAAAATATTACGATTTTAGCCCGATCTTAAATAAAAAGCTTCGTAGGAGGAACGATGGTGTACCAGTCATCAACACACGAAGGTGGCCAAGTGCTGACGAACTCCAGTTGGACGAATCTCAATACGAGGCTCTTCAACTTGCAGTGACAAAAGAAATTGCCTTGATCCAAGGTCCACCGGGAACTGGTAAAACATTCATTGGTTTAAAGATTGTCGAACTGCTCCTTCACAATATTGATGTATGGAAACAAGACGAATTTCATAAATCAATTTTGGTCGTTTGTTACACGAATCATGCGTTAGATCAGTTTGTTGAGGGCATATCAAACTTCACCGATAAAATTGCCAGGATAGGGGGTCGCTGTCGAAATCCTAATATAGAGCCATACATGCTGAAGAACATAAGAAATGAAGCAAGAAAGAGCAAAAGTCTATCGAGGGCAATTCACGAAAGAAAACAAGACTGCAGGAAAGAAATGTATGCTTTGCGAGAAAGCATAGAGAGTGTAGGAGCGACATTGCACGCTAGTAGAATGGGTATTCTAAATGCCAATATATTGAAGCAATACATGAACCCTTCACACTTCAAAATGCTGACAAAGAGAAGCATTTATGAGGGTGAAAAACGATCTCCGATGCAGATATGGCTACAGATTTCGCAGAAGGATTCGTCAATTGGGTTTGATACAGAACATGAAATGCTGATGGCAAGTTGGATTGAAACCATAATAGTTGGTATGCAAAACAAACCAGACGGTATCGTAGAAACCAACATGTTAAATCTGTGGAACTTAACCTTGGCACAACGAGTTTGGGTTTACAATCAGTGGTTGGAGGATTTCAAGTCATGTATCAGATATCGTATTAAGGAAGTTAGACGTGTTGTATTGAAAGATTCTAAAGAAATGGCAACCTATGAAGAGAAACTGAAAACCTATTTGAATGCCAGTACAGCAGAGGTTATCAGCGAAAACGTACTTAAGAAACTCACCAGTCCAAAAACTGCAACTCAGATCGATGGTTTGGAGAAAACGTGCAAGAGCCAACGTTTATCAGGGTTCTCTGTAGTGGAACAATGGCTTTGCATACACGGGACAAAAGACGTCGTAGAATCGATAAGGACAGCACTTGAATACATAAAAGAGATTGATGAGTCAATAGAAATTCTGAATGAAGCTGACATTGCAGAAATGGATAGAAATGTTGAAGAAACAACTGATGACGATTTTCAAAAACAGAGATCTAAAGAAAATGAAGCAATGATGTCGTCAGCTAAAGACAATTTAGCGGTGGAATTTTCAACAATTTTCAAAGGCAGGTCTGTCAGTTCAAATGCCGAATCAGTTTCTACTTTAAAGAAAATTGAACAGATGATGGCAAAAACACCCCGCATGAGTGAATCACAAGAGAAGACAATACTTGATATCTGGCAATTGACAGACGAAGAAAAATGTGCCCTGTACAAATTATGGTTGAAACGCTATCAAGATGAAGTTCATGAGTCAATTCGGCAGACAGAACAAAGTTATGCACAAGTGTGTCAAGCTTATAAAGAAGTTCTAGACACAGAAGATGCTGAAATAATACAGGGTATGGATGTAGTTGCTATGACAACTACAGGCGCAGCTAAATTTCGAAGCCTGTTGCGTTCAATTAACCCCACTATAATCGTGGTTGAGGAAGCAGCGGAAGTTCTTGAATCACACATTGTGACAGTTATTGGCACTGAATGCCAACATCTCATTTTGATTGGAGATCATAAGCAACTTCGTCCTACACCCACAGTGTACCAACTTGCTACAAAGTATAACCTTGAGATATCCTTATTTGAAAGAATGGTTACAAATAACTTGAACTATTCAACACTGGTTTTCCAGCACAGAATGAGACCTGAAATAGCTGATCTGATGTTGCATATCTATCCAGATCTACAAAACCATCCATCTGTATTGAAATACGGGAACGTGAAGGGTATTGATAAAAATATGTATTTCATCGATCATTCACATCCAGAAACATTTCACGAAGAAACAAAGAGCAGATCAAATACACATGAAGCCGATTTTCTTGCCGGTCTCTGTAAACATCTTTTATTACAAGGATACAAAACTACACAAATAACCATACTTGCTACATATGTTGGTCAGGTTCAAGCTCTGAAGAAACGCCTCCCACGCAAAGAATTTGAAGGTGTATACTTAACATCTGTTGATAATTATCAAGGAGAAGAAAATGACATCGTCTTACTCTCACTGGTTAGGAGTAATACGTTAGAGAGTGTTGGATTCTTGAACATTGATAACAGAGTGTGTGTAGCACTCTCCCGTGCAAAAATTGGATTTTATGTGCTTGGCAATTTCTCGTTATTAGAAAGGAACAGTCAGCTTTGGGCAAACATATTGGGCATACTTCGACAACAGAAGACCATCGGTCCAAAACTCACCCTTCGCTGTCAAAACCACAAGGAGAAGTGTGTTGTGGTGGCAACAAAAGATGATTTCAAAGGTTCTCCTCAGGGCGGATGTGCGATAATTTGTGGCACTAGACTGAAATGTGGTCATGCGTGCGAACAAGCTTGTCATGTCTTGGATCTGGAACACGAAAAATACAGATGTCTAAAACCATGTCAGGAGATAGTTTGTTCGTCAGGTCATAAGTGTACCAAGGTATGCTATAAGGAATGTGGTAAATGCGAAAGAAAGGTAACGAAAACGTTGCCGAATTGCGGCCATATACAAGAAGATCCATGTCATATAGACCCCGTGTTACTGCGATGTAGATCCAAATGCAGCGTCCCCCTTCCGTGTTCTCACTTGTGCACAGGGAATTGTTACAACTGTAAATCAAGGGGAACCCACGATGCTTGTAAAGAGCTTGTGGATTACAAACTTCCGTGTGGGCACACGATAACATGTAAATGCTCAGAGAAAGGTCCAAATCTGAAATGCACCGCTAGCTGCCAAGAACAACTACAATGTGGACACATATGTGAGGGAACCTGCAGTGACTGTATGCAAGGAATACTGCATGTTCAATGCATGCAAACATGCAACAGGAAATTGATTTGTGAACACAAATGTAAGCAAAAATGCAGCGAACCATGTCCGCCATGTTTGAAGAAATGTGAAATGCGTTGCAGTCATAGTGTTTGTAAAAACAAATGTGGAGAACTTTGCGAATTGTGCAGAGAAAATTGCTGCAAGAATTGCAAACACGGGAAATGCAACAAATTATGTGGCGAAATGTGTAATCGTCTGCCCTGTGACCAACGCTGTCCTGAGAAATTAAAATGCGGACATCTTTGCTCTGGTTTGTGTGGGGAAATTTGCCCAGATCTATGCAGTATATGCGACCAAGAAAAGATCCAGCAGATTGTGAAAGGCGATATTTCAAACGTTCAAGTGATAGTTCTCGAAGATTGTGGACATATTGTTGGCAAAGATGAAATGGATGAATACATGTTTGCTGAACCTAACCACACAAGATCGTCAAAAATTGAATTGAAACGTTGTCCTACTTGTATGAAATCGATTAGAAACAGCGGACGTTATGGAACTGTTGTCAAAACAATACACAGCGATATCGAGACAGTTAAGAGGCAACTTATTGGAAACAGAGATACAATAAACAGAAAGAAAGCAAATCTAAAGAAAGACATAACAGAAAATATACGTCTCAAGGACGAGGAAAGTGCAAGCAAACTATTGAGGAAAATTGAGGAACCTCCTTCGAAGGTCATTTCACTTTCCTTTATCAACACTCTCCAGAACCAAGTTGCTCTCTTGAAACTTCTATTTCATGGTTTGGAAATACTAAAACACGCTCAAAGCATCAAATCATCATCACGTTTGCACGGTAAAGCAACAATATCAGCAGAGTCGTCATTTTTACGAATGAAAACTTGGATCTTCCAGTCAAAATACAAACCAAACAAAAGGTCTTTTCAAAACCGTGATCGCCTATCGTTCACTCAACAAGAGGTCCTCGAGGCAGTTAATGAGTTACTTCGGCACATTTTATCATTAGAGATCTTACAATTTCTTGATGACCACAATGAACATGAAACCGGAAACACAAACATTGCGGAGATACAACTTCAAAATCTACAAAAACACATGAAAATGACAACTGGCCTGATAGAAAACACCAAAAGGATTTGTCGTGCTCT
>JAUMGZ010193386.1:0-13059 GCA_032359645.1 Pododesmus macrochisma | reverse complement strand
AGTAAAAAAACAAACCACGGAGTCTGATGTTATAGGACTAAGATGAGTCTCTGCAAAGAATAATCCTAGACCCGGGGAGCTAGACGGATTGAAAAACGCCAGCAGTACATTTTGAAAGGGAGTGTCCCCACCCTATTAAAATAATAATACAAAATAAAGGTTGACTGAACAAAATTCTTCTTGATAAAACTTCCGAGATCAGTACAGACACGGAACATCTTTGATTATTTTGGTATAGACATAAATTTTCACACGAGAATGCACTTACAAAATATATTGAAAGACCACTGTAACCTTGACCATTGACCCTGTAAGAAAATTGTTAATAAGTTTGACTTAATTCAGGCTTCATGGCGTTATTACACTGAAACTGAATTTGTATAACTATAGCCATTGTGACCTTGACCTTTGACATAAAAAGCAATCCACAGCGAGGACGTTCACACAAGCAACATTTGTTCAAGTTTTGACTTTTATCGGGCTTGAGTTACAAGAATTATAAAACAGAAACTGAACTTGTGTGAACAGCCTTTGTAACCTTGAACTTTGACCATGTGACCCCACAAGCAATCCAAAACAAGGTCTTCTCGCAAATAATACCTATGCACAGTTTGACTAAATTGTATGAAAAACCAATATGAATTTGACTTTTGACACCAAAACCAGCCCCAAGCAAGGTCCTTTGTAGTTTGACTTAAATCAAGCTTCAATAACAGGAGCTATTACACAGAAACTGAACTAGCATTAACAGTCCCTATGCTTTTGACCTTTGAACATATGACCAAAAGGCAAAAGCAAGGTCACACGTACAAGTACCATTTATTCACAGTTTGACTAATATAGACCCAGAAATAGGAGTTATTGCAAGGCATGAAAGCCACTATGATTATGACCTAAAAGCTATCCCAAATAGGGTCTTCACACAAGTAACGATTGTTCATAGTTTGGCCTAAATAGGGCTTCCAAAATTGGACTTATTGCACTGAAACTGAATCTCTACACACATCTATTGTGACCTTGACATTTGACCCAAAAATAAATCTTAAGAGAGTAGTAACATTTGTTTACATTCAGCCTTCTGTAATAGGAATTATTGCACATAAACTCAAATTGTATTTACTGCCATTTTGACCTTGGCCTTTGATCCCATGACCCCTAAAGCAATTTCAAGTCAGGCTTTCACACAAGTAACAACTGTGCAGTTTGACTGAAATAATGCTTCAGGAACAGGAGTTATTATACAGAAACTGATATTGTAAAAACAGCCATTTTGACATTGACCTTTGATCCCCAGATCAGTTGCAAGTGAGGTATTCACAATATATAACACATGTGCAGAGTTGAAATGAAATCAGGATTATGAGGCAAAAGTTACTGCATGAAAAAAAGAAAACTTGGACTTACAGCTGTATAACAATATCCTCCTTGCTTTTGCAGGTGAGGGGATAAATACATTTGTACTCTCTAACTATTCTATTCACATAGATCTATTTACAAAATTATTCACTTTTAAATACTTCACTGGTATTGTGAAGCGGTATTATCTAGACAATTGCTCTCTCACAAATGCATAAGCTGTTTTTAAAGAAAAAAATATCAAGGGTGCGAGTCAAAATTGTTTCATAATAAACTAATTTTGTAAACTTCATAAACTTTAAAAATTTACTGTTTAGACAACTAATTTGTTTGATTTAAAATACTTTATACAGAGGAAAATGAATGTGTCTAGTGGTAATTGATGTATGGTATTGCTGGATAGAGTGACAGACATATAACTCTAGACTTTATTGATAAAGTTGGGTAGTAATTAAGACTTAAAAAACAAAAATAAACATGACAGTATGAATTTATTAATATTTATTGCACTTGACAAAGTTTGTAAATAAATAAATACAGTAGTCAGTAGTTAAACTAGAACAATCATTTATCCTCATCAACAAGGACCACTGAGCACTGAGCTTCTGCAATTTCAACTGATTTGAATTAACCACTATATCAAGATATTAATTAAGACCTGCATTCTTAAGATGAGTTTCTCAAGATGCAGTTAAACTTAACCATGTTAATATATGTTATTGATCAACATAGATATTTTATTACACACATATTTAATGATAATTGATTGTCAAGATGCAGTTAAACTTAACCATGCTAATATATGTTATTGATCAACAAAACTATTTTATTACACACATATGTAATGATAATTGATTGTCAAGATTTTCAAGAAGCTTAGAACATTTGTTGAGTGAAATATCAGACAAAAATTGTTTCAACAAACTCCACAAATCAGGGGGATCTTCAAGAGATAAATGGAAACGAAATCTTTGAAAATCATGACATAGTATTACAGATCTCAGATCATGAACAATTGTCCCTGGTAATAATACATAGATATTAGACTGATTATATCCTTTATTACTAGTGTTATGAAGTGACGTCATTTCTGTTATTAGATGTTTCAGCTCTGTAAAATCTGCTCCTTTAAAATCTATCAATTGGTCGTTGAATTTATCTTCATTCAATAACAGAAATCTTGGTGGCATGTAGGTATGAAAGTATATATATTTATCTACACCAGAAATGATTGTCTCCCCTTCCTCCTTGTTATGGACATTTTCTCCAATGATGTAGGGTGTATTTATACTCTGTATATACCGTAGTGAGGAAACAACACCCCCTTGTTGTAAAAACCCAAACATTACACTTGGTAAAATATTGGAAAATATCCAAACAAACATTAGCAATTCTTTATGTCCTGAGTTCAATAAAGCTTTTGTACCCATGACAATGATTAGAGGAAATATTGGCAATAAAAATCTTGCTTCTTGGTGAGGGAATATTGATAAAATGAACACGGGCACTAGAATACCCATTAACAAGGAAGCACTTGACCAATCAAATGATTCATTATTCTTGTTATATAAAAATTTGAATATTAAGAAGATGTTATAATAAATACAAAATGCTAAAGGTCCAAACAATAATGGTAGATTGACTAGAAAATGTAAATACTTTGGATGAATGCCATGCTGTGCTAAATTCTCACTTTGTATATTGTAGGAAACAAAATTCAATGGTGTTACAACTAACTCGTTTGTGAAATTTTCGCAAAAACAAGAAATTGATATATTCATATTTGTCAAACAGCTTTCCCATCTTATAAACAAAAGTTTTAATAAATCATTTCTAAAATATAGCGAATCTGCCATAACAAATAAACAAAAAGTTGTAAAAATACCAAAACCACCCCCACATAGAACAGTAAATATGTTATGTCTTCTATATGAAAACAAAAAGTAGCACAAGCACAAGAGTGGCCACAAAATAAAACCAACAAATGTTGGACGATTAAAAATCCCTGACATTATAATAACACCAACTAAAATTGATACTAGTAAAATATAAGCATGATCCCCTTTTTTTAAATGTTGACCATAACCTATACTGTCTTTCTTTAAACATTTGTTTTTTGAAGGGTTTTCTTTAACTGAATTATCCGACTTATTCACATCATCAGAACCAGCTACATTATCTTCGGTAAATAATCTACTTTGAGTTATTTCTGCAGACTTGTGTTTGCTTTTCTTTCTCCAGTGATAATGTTTTTTGGTTTTGTGGTTATCTGCACTCCCTTGAGGCTTCAAATTTCTAGCAGTTATTTGTAAATTAGAAGTAGTCACTGACATCAACAATAACAAAAGCACTGACAATAATATTGCTTCTATAGTGTTTGTAAAAGTTCTTGTCAGAAATGTCAACATCACATAGCTTGTGGAGGCAAGAGACAATGCCAAACTGGTATCTACTTTGTAAACATGGGCAAGTCTATATACACAAAAGTCTATCAGCAATGTGAGAAATGTAATCGCTAATCTAGGTGTAACTAATACCCAGTATGATGTCAACTTTCCTTTCAAAATAGTCTCAGTAAGTAATTGAAGTTTAAGAGGCAAACCAGCTACTATTGAAGGAAACACAATGCTTCTTATAGGATATGTACTGTTGAACTCCCAGGGGGTATACACATTAATAGCAAACACATCTCCTGAAATACAGTGAAGAAACATTAAAATTAAATATCAAACTTAGAATATGAAATTTTTAACTCTTTAAAAACTGATATGCGTCAAATTCAGAATAATGTATAATGTAAATAAATGTATAAATTCAGTATAATTTTTTGTTTCTATTTCTTAAAAGTTTTTCTGTATTCCCTTATATCTTGGTGATCTATATCTTTAATGCAGTCTTGTCAATACATAGTTTAAATCAATCAGAAAAATACCCACGAAATTAACAGGTTCAATGTAATCATATGAAAGGTTCTAAAATTTCCAATATCAAATAAAATGAAAACCTTCATTAAAACTTTATTGAAGTTTTCAGTATACTATGACATAGATTTAAGTTATTACATGTAAAAGCTACAACAAACTCACAAAGACTCAAAAATTTACATTCATCACTTGATGTTATACCTCACAAAGACCCTAGTGTAACAATTGTGGTGGCCCAGTGGTTAGGGTGCTCACTTCGGGCTGGTAGACTGGTGCTAGAATCCACAGTTGTGGGTTTGAATTCTGCATGGTTGGGTCAAAACCTAACACTTTAAATTAAAATAAGGCAATCTTCTCGCTCCCAGGTGCTAAGCACCCAGCATTTCTGGGTAGGACGAGGACTGGTTGGCTTGGTGTCAGTATAATGTGACTGAGTGTAGTATCATGTCAATGTGTCTGCGACATGATATTTCAGTGAGACAGCACTATAAAGTCGCCATAAGTGCACACTGTCGAAAGCAGACACTGGGTCGATATGACCTATACATGAGTTAAAGGGACACTAAACCCCAATAAAACAATAAACAGACTAGGGCCTAGTGTACATGTCCATACATCAAGATGAAAGCAATATAAAGAATTATTACCAGCTGTTATCTCCACTGTTTGAAAAAACTCATCAGGATGAATATAGCCAGTCTGTGGAACGAAGACAAGGATGAACCTAACAACGACCATACACATCCACAACTTCATTATGTCTTTATCACAGTTCTTATTGGACACCTGTAAAAATATAAAAACAGATTTGTATGAAATTTTGTTTTAAATTTTAGCTGTATATGAAATGTGTGACTTAAAGAACATTTTTATCTGACTCTGATGAAACCTCAATCTTTTGGTTGAAAAAGAAATTAAATTTTGCGTTTGCAGTTTTCAGATACCTTGACCTACTAAGTTTGGTTGAATATAGTTAATCTTGGTCCAGTGGTTGTAGAGAAGTATATGTAAAACAATTAACATGAAGATTTTTCAGAAGATGTGCCAAACCAGGCCACCAAGGCCAAACTCAGGGGCCAAACTAGGGGAATACTTAAAAAAAAAAATGTGTCTTAACATACTTTACTCAAGTAGGTTTCCTACCAAGTTTGGCTTAAGTTAGTCCAATCAGTTCAAAGGAGTACGGTCAAAAATGACCATGTTAAAATAATTATTGATTATGTTTGTATCTGAGCTACTCTGTCTGAAGAAAATTTCAATTTGCCAATCCTCAATTTTTCATTGACCAATTAAATTCTTTCTTATATAGGTACATTTTGGATAGTTCAAGGAAATATAATTACATCTTTCTTTCTGAGTGTTAAACTATATAAATGGCATTAAATGCATAATACAAATGTAAATGCTTAATAAAAAGTTGAATGGTGACGACTTGATAGTTTCTATTCAGACAGAGTGTACTGAATGGTGACATTTTCAGACAGAGTGCACTGAATGGTGACATTTTCAGTCGGAGTGCACATGGTGACTTGACAATTTCTATTCAGGCCGAATGCATGGCTCAAGCACAAACAT
Organism: Pododesmus macrochisma; assembly: GCA_032359645.1. Lineage (NCBI taxonomy): Eukaryota > Metazoa > Mollusca > Bivalvia > Pectinida > Anomiidae > Pododesmus > Pododesmus macrochisma. The sequence goes on along the minus strand of JAUMGZ010193386.1, from coordinate 7,204 downwards.
TTTCAGATATTATAAAGTAATATGTTTATAGTTGTGAACCAAAGGAAATATATCATTAAATACAGTTTAAACTGTTATGAAAGCGTGCATAATATAGTATTTTAAGTTTATATGTAACTCAAAATTCCAGATTATGCATACTAATTGTTGTATATTGAAAAACTAAACATTTTGCATTGTAATTTTTTTTTTTAAATGGCCTTCTGTCTCTCTTCGGCATCAATCTATATATATATATATAAACAAAGTCAATTGAGTAGATTATATTTCTGTCTAGCTATTAGCCTTGTATACATTTTTCTGCTCAGAAAAAAATTCCAAAAAATTCACAATATGAGGTGTGAAAGTCTGATAGTTCAGATGATAGTCAATATCATTAAGAATATGCACTTCAAAAATGAAATATTTTGTTTCAAATATGCTTTAAATCCCCCTTTTTGGTCATCTTTAAGTCAAAGTGATTTAATGACAAAAAATTATGTACATCACAAATTATAATCATGTTATTTGTTCAAAACCTTAAGTCTGGTCTGAAGATCAACCTAAAGGATTTCCAATGCAAAAGTAAGAACTGACAGTTATTCTAGGAAGCACATATTGATAACAATAGAATGTACCAGTATATAAACGTATCATAAATTAGATTAATTAATCCTGGTCTCATTTGCGCTGTAACATAGATGTATTTGTACAGTAGAGAGATACCGTTTTTTACTAAAGAGTTGAACTGTTCTCTTCCGCTTCTAGTAATAATTTTTCCTATGTCATTGGAGGTCATTGTTGATGGATATATCTTGATTATAAATAACAGCAGACAGCTGCAAATGTATAGTTGTTTACCCCTCAATATTCACTACATTAAAACTAGGACACTTACTTAAGTTATTGAAAAAATAAAAAACAAATTTGAATCCAGAAAAAAGTTTCAATATTTAAGTTATAATGTGTGAACTAAGTGTAACATGATTTTCTTTCAAATCAACCGTTTGACTACTATTGAAAGATAAAAAAAAACAAGAGGCTCATTGGGCCTTAATGTCCATCTGGATTTAATGGGCCTATATGTACATTTTTGGCTTTTGACTGTAGGGTTGTGCCTTGAAAAAAGTTTATAAAAAGATTTTTGAAATTTTATCAAATTTTCCCCCATTGGACCCCTAATTGACCCTTCCTGGGTACTGAGCCCTGTAATTTGAACAAATCTGAACCCCATTCCCCTAAGGGTGATAGCTACCAGGTTTGGTGAATTTAGTCCAGTAGTGTTGAGCAAGAAGTCGAAAATGTGAAAAAGTATCATATTTGCTTAATTTATAGTGTTGAACTTTCACCTCAAAATGTGTAACATATTTTACCTGAGGTCACACCTTGAACAAACTTGGTTCTCCATGCCCTTAAGTTACTATAAACCAAAGCTTTAGGCTTTACTTTGACCATCTAGTTTATTAGATGATTTTTGAAATTTTGCCAAAAGTGGCGCCCCCTCGGGGCCCAGCCCCATCATTTGAAAAAATCTGAACCCCTTCCCAAAGGAATGAAATCTACTAAGTTTGGATGAAATTGGTCCAGTAATATTGGACAAGATATCGAAAATGTGAAAAGTTAACACATTTGCTATAGTGTTGAACTTTGACCCAAAAACACGCAATCTGTTTTTGACCTCCGGGTCAGGCCTTGAACAAACTTGGTTCTCCATGCCCTAAAGTTGCTACATACCAAAACATTAAGCTCTAGGCCTTTTAGTTTATAAGAAGAAGATTTTTGAATGTTTTAACATATTTTCCTCCTTTTGGCCCCCTATTGGAGCCCCTGGGGGCAAAGCCCCTTCAGCTGAATTCCCTTCCCCTATGAATACCTCTTACCAAACTGGGATGAAATAGGTCCAGTGATTAAGGACAAGAAGTTGAAAATGTAAAAAGTTAACATATTTGCTCAAGTGTTGACTGTTGAACTTTAACCCAAAAAAGCATAATCTATTTTTGACCCCAGCTAAGCTAGGGTAACGCCTGGAACAAATTTGGTTTTCCATGTCCTTAAGTTGCTACATACCAAAACATTAAGCCTTAGGCCTTCTAATTTATTAGAAGATTTTTGAAATTTTGTAAAATTTCCCCCTTTTGGACTTCATATTTACGCCCCCTAGCTTATAAGGGCCCAGCCGTTCATTTGAACAAATCTGAATTCCCTTCCCCTATGGATACTTCCTAACCAAGTTTGGATGAAATCGGTCCAGCTCTTCATATATCCACTAGGTCTGTAATATAGATCTATCCGTCATCAAGATTGACAATATTTTTATTTTCTTATGATAATTATCTTTGAAGTGAAATTATTAAAAGACCTAATAATTAAAATATCACGAGGCTAATCTCAAGTCTATTTCCTATGTGATTTTTCTAGAGATTTCGTGTTTTGAAAAGGTATGTGGTCTGCTACCTATGGATAAAGCTGCTTGTGAAAAGTTATCCCCCTTACATTATTACGTACAGCCCTTCATAAAACGTTTTCCACATTTTGTTACAGTGTACATTAAACCTCTTTTGATATATTGTTTGTTCTGGTGAAATATTAAGTAAGGTAATGAATAAAAATAAAAACCATACGGATTTTCTTGCAATTCACTGGGTAAGCATCTTGGACTTGGAGAAGACCGTAAGTGCTGCTTAGTCACTAGAGGGCGCTGTCAACGCGGTATTCATTTCCTGTCGACGCGAAACCGAAAGCACATGAAGAAATGGCCTCTATGATAACTGCAAGGCTTTTTGAAGGTTCAGCAGCATTAAGTTCATACAGAGATCAACATTTTCAGGTAAAATGTAATTCTGATACAACACTTCTACAACCAGTTAATTTACACATTAAGTAAATAGGCTACGTCTGTTCTAATTCCATGCTATGATGCTCCATACTATGCCCCATACTATGTATACAAGCACGCCGACTACAAACACGCCTCATACTCCTCTACAAAATTGTACACCAAAAAGTTGCAATTGACCCCACACCTTTCCTTATCCCAGCAGTCTACCGTACTAGACACACCCTTATTTATACAGACATATCACTGCTACGAAGGACACATACAATTACTCTTTCTTCCCTCACACAATAGCACAGTGGAACCTCCTTCCCGTATACGTAGCAGCAGTACATTGCACAACACAAGAGGACTCAAAGGCACATATCCCATACATAGCCCTTGAAACCCTGACACACTAAACACCCTCTTTATCTTATACCTGCACAGGTTAACAAAAAATAATCGCTGTAAATAATCTTTCCCTCACGTCTCTGTGCACTTAAACATAATCATCAGTCATAGATTGCGTTCAAGTAACTCGAAGAAGAAGAAGAAGAATCTTATCATGATTACAGTGTAGACCCTCTGTATACAATGATGGAGGCTCTCCGACATTTTATTTGCATATCGGATATTTTATAGCGTCGGAGAGCTTCTGTCCATGGCCACCTCCTATATATTCACGTCTAAAATTAACTTGGGAATGCTTGGACACCACCTCAGTTCAGTGAAGGAAATAAGATTGTTATTGACAGCCTTGGTGATGTAACGTTAGTGGTTAGCACCCAGGATTTCTGATTTTTTGGATGCGAGAGGTTTGGAGATTCACAGCGCTGCTCAGGCACTACCAGGTGTGTACTTGAGCAATAGGCTTAGCTGGCAGCTCATATCAAGATGGTCCGTCGGATTTAAAGAACTCATCATATAAGAGCCACAAGTGCTTATGCGATGACTGGTAGAAGAAGAATTGCCCAAAACCAGTAATGGAAATTCCCTAAATAAAAACCTGAGCAATGTTTTTGAAGTTGAAGAATGTCATTTATATATATATATATATGCATTATTATTGTTTTTGGAAACAGAAATTGTTAGTGGTCATTGTTAAATTTGCCTATTGACTTTGTTTCAAATTTGTCATTCATTGAACTCAGTGGACACAAAAAAGGCGCATGACAAAACCCTTATGCACGAGTCTGCGCAAATTCAGTTTGAGACAGTTTGGTAACCAGGTGGCATGGTTAATTATGAGTCAACAGTATTCAGCCCAACCAGTTGGACATTTACGCCAATTGGGCCTCTTGTATCATGTAGAGTCAGCTTTTTACTAGGTACGTGTAATAAGTACATTAATTCAGATTTCTGTCTATTTCAGGGCAGTAGAGGTGAACAGCAGAGGCTTCTATTAGAGAGTTGTTGTCTGTATATTGGAAACTTATCTTTCTTTACTACAGAAGAACAGATTCATGAACTATTTTCAAAGTGTGGAGACATTAAGCGTATTGTGATGGGACTAGATAAAGTCAAGAAAACTCCATGTGGTTTTTGTTTTGTGGAGTATCCTTTATATGAATTCAATATTTGTTTTAACTTGCTGAGTCTTACTCTAAGATAAACATTCTTAACTAACTCACATTGTATTGATGTCGGTTTCGTGTGATTGTTTACATATTTTTTATGCATTTTTAGTATAAATTGTTTATACTGTTAACGTTTGATAAAAACTTGTTCGCAGAAATCTAACAGTATTTTGAAAGAAGTTTTTGATTTGTAAAAAGTCATTAAAGATATACAAGTTGCCTTAACAAGCTACCCAGATATTATATAAGAGATGACGCTGCAGATGCTATTAGATACATAAATGGCTCACGGTTGGATGACAGGATTGTAAGAACAGACTGGGATGCAGGCTTCAAGGAGGGACGACAATATGGACGAGGCAAAAGTGGAGGGCAGGTAAGATTAATAGGGCTTAGCATACATGGAAAGAACAAAGTACAGCTGTATGGTTTCTTAATTTTTTACTTACAGATAATGTACATGTACATATAATTGAATCATTCCACAAACCCCTCAGTAAAGTTCATTACAGTACTATTAACTTTGAACCTGTGATGTCTTAAAGTAATTAATTGCTAGAAACAAGCTAATCACTATACCGGTAAGCAGACACAGTAATGTATATAAATACCAAAAATTCTTGTGCTTAATCAACAGAAACATTGTAAACAGAAACAAATCAATATTTATAACTAGGATCTATGAAAAATAGAATGTATTCAAAGCATTTATGTTCTGATTTAGTCCTGTTTTAACTGATTTAAGCTAACAAACTATTAATGAATATTTTTACGTAAACGATAAAAGCAGTTTGTACCCGTATAATGTATAAGACATTCCTCATTTTAGATATCTTATACGTTACTTATATAATATTGTACTATCATGTAAAACCTTATGAAATTTTATGGTAACAAATGCAAAGGGTTTATTTACATGTACACTCTTCAGATAGTTGCTTGCATGTTTTAGGTGAGAGATGAATACAGAACAGACTATGATGAAGGCAGAGGAGGATATGGAAAAATTGTGGTATGTAGAACTTCTTACTACTTGTAAGCTTTTATCAATAAAACACATATATGTTATTAAGCATTTACATCAGTGTTATTTATTGGACTGAGCTTTAAATGCAGTGGTATATATGATCACTGAGCATTTTCTTTCTTTATCAAGCAAAGGTTACCATGGATATATTTTGTTGTTTTGTGTGGGATATCTAAAACAAATAAGATTTCTTAGGGCAAGAAAATTGACTTCACATGTTTCTTTTAAGGGATTGTAGTGTCTTAGAATAAAACAACATTTTTAGCGAGCACCTGTTGAAAGAAAAGAAAAAGCTATTATTATACCTCATCAATATAACAGCGCACCTCATTTGATTAAATTTATCCCATATGTTTGATGTTTTGACAAAACATTGTGTCACCCTAATCATATCTCCCTTATTCAGAACATCAGTTTACATTCCAACAAGAGCCTCTTAGTTTGCTACACAACAAATGGGTTCCGAAGGTTCAGCACAGTCAGACGACACTAATAAACATGGCTCATGACTGTTTTCACTTACCTAATGAAAATTGTCAAATCTTATTCGGTATAATAAACTATTTGTTGCCCTGATTTCGGGGAGTACGCTCTCGGGAAACATGACTTGCCTCAGATGAACAAATCTTCATGTCTCCAAGAAGCCAGGACAATAAGTTTATGATGTCACCCTGAGTCATCACTGGCAACAGCTGCCAACATTTTGTTAAAGTTTTGTGTTTAGGTCTGTTGCATCCAAATTACTTGGCTTGTAGTGACCACGCTTCACATTCAGGTTATCTAAGGTGAAAGTATAGGTCACCTTGACCTATATTTTGACATATTTCCACTTTATTGAATTTGAAGTGTTGGTCCATTTCAGCCTAAATACTAGACCTTCTGAGTGAGTAGCCAATCTTTAATAGTGTAGTTGTAAGTAGGGTCCAAGCGTAATAATAATAGATTAAGTCTAAACTACATGGACTAGAACTTGGAGTCCTAATTTTAATTTTTCATTATATACATGTTTTTTCTCTCCATATCTACTAAGCTTAATATTCATAAGATTATAAACTGTCAGTTGAGCTCTATGGTTTGCCTTATGGTCAACTATTTTTACATGGACTGTAAACACATACAAAATATCTTGTTACATGTATCTTTAACCACCATATAGAGTAAGGATATACCAGTATATACCATTTGGCATCCTTTGTCGTGGGGTTCGTTTTAAAGTTTTGCTGCAAGTTATAAATTATGCCAAATGGGTCAATAATGGGTCAAAACCTCAGGGTCAAAGCTCAACATAGGCTTTCAAGAATTTGTTATTCACAGTAAATCATTGCAACGGTTGTGAAGAAACATTAAGTTAATTGGATATACAGTGTATACATTAGATTTTCTTTCTATCTTCATTTTTGAGGCGTCATTTTTTCAATCTTCCATGAACAAAGGTCATTGCTGGCTATAGGCCTATTAATAAACACATCATTTAAAATATAAATACAGACTACACTGTATACTTAATAATGGACTAGCTATTATTAGGTTAGAATTGGTTTTCAGAGCTTTATTTGAGTTAGGTATACCGGTATGTTCTGTTTTAAAACTTCCTCAAATTTTGATATACATAATGTACATGTATAGTGATGTTCCGATAATCGAAAAAAGTCGAAAGTCAATCGATTATGAGGAAAAAGTAAGTGCTATATTGCAATCTATAGTTTTCAAAAAAATTGAAATTATCTTAAAAGCTCTAGCTTTACAAAATCTGCTACTTATTGCATCATCTCGACTATGACAGTATTATTTATTAAGAAAATA
>JAUMGZ010193375.1:0-13060 GCA_032359645.1 Pododesmus macrochisma | reverse complement strand
AATCTGAATCCCCTTCCCCTAGGGATACTTCCTACCAAGTTTGGATACAAATGGTCCAGTGGTTCAGGAGAAGAAGTTGAAAATGTTAAAAGTTAACGACGACGGACGGACGGACGACGGACGGGAGTTGTATGAGAAAAGTCCACCTTGGACCTTTGGTCCAGATGGACTAAAAACCAATTCAAATGAAAAACTACATAATTTTTTTTACATTTTCAAAACTGATAACCACATGACAATATTATATTAAATATCAAATAAAAAGTGAGGAAACTTAACAAAATCTTAAACAAGAGGCCCATTGGGCATTAACATCCATCTGCTTGGAATGCACTTTAAATTACATTTCATATCTAACCCCCAAATTGCATAAAATATTTTGACCACAGGGTCAAGCCTGGAACTAACTTGATTATCTATATTACTTATAGTTACTACAAATGCAAGAATATACTAGGACTTCTTGTTTAATTATAGAAAAAAATAATTTTGACAAGAAGTTTTGGAGAAGAAGTCAAAAATGTGAAAAGTTAACGCTAGAAGATTCTGTATTGGATAAGTCCACCTTAGGCCTTTGGTCCAGATGGACTTAAAATGGACTTTATTATTTGAATTTTGATTTCTCTTCTCAACAAAAGAGCAATTAATTCTCCACTGGATTAGAGGAATTTTAATCACATATTTCAGTAAACCTATTAAAGAATGTTGTTTTATGAATATGTAACTATTAAACAACTCCTGAATTAAAAGATTTTATAACAAGTATATGACAGTTTCATAAAACAAACAATTCTTTATGTTATCCTGTTTTTAATCATTGATAAAAAAACATTTCTAGGTAAAGAAACACTTGAACAGGATGAATTAAATTACAATAAATCTAACAGATATCTCTCTAACAATGTTAACACCAGAATTATTTTGTGTTCAGTAAACTAAAAATATATAAAAATCAAAGAACACATTTATGATTCACTTTTAAAGTATTAAAAATATATAAGGGGACATCCATAATTATCATCCTTTTTCCAAAGTCTGCAAACCTCACACTAGGGGGAGGGGATTCGTTTGTCATCTTTTTTTTTGCACGCTAAAAATCCAGATATTGTAACATTTAAAAATCTGAAATCTGGCTCCTTTTTATTTTCTATAGTTCTAAATCTCATTCTCCAGAGCGTTGATAGTGACCTTGTTTACATTATTTGAGAAATAACGCAACAACTAACGTTGTTTGACACACAAAAAATAAGTAAATAAATGTGTTTAATACAACAAATCGCTGTGTGATAAAGGATGATGTACACTGTTGCAGGGGGACGGGGGTTTGAGGAAAGAGTGCTGTTTGCAGACTTTGGAAAAAGGATGATAATTATGGATGGCCCCCAAGTCAAGGGAACAAATATTATGACAGCTAAAAGAAACAACTTGAACCATCACAGGAATATGACACAATTTAAGAAAATGAATATTCAAAGCACCAAATTGTTTTAGTAGAAAAAATATTCTCTGATCACACATCATGTCAAGCCATGACTGAGTACATACAAGGCAACATCATTGTAATGTGGATATAAAATAGATGAAATATATCAATTTAGTTAAGTTGGCCATTAGAATAATAAACATTCTGAATATATATTTTTACTTCAGTAATATAAGTTTATCTTTAGAATAACAAAATAAACTGAATTTTGTCGACACCCTTTCAAAATTCTGATAAATGTATTATAAATGTAAACACAACAAATTTTCTAACATAATTTAACAACATGTAAAAACGGGACAATAAAATATACCGGTATATGATCTTAAAGCACACTCTGTGTGCCACCTGTAACAAAATAAATAATATGTAAATATGTGAATTATATGCAAAATATATTTGTTAACTCCTTAAACCTAACAAAAACAATAAAACAAAAGATAAGGTGTGTTTGCATTTGTTACATCAAATAAATTCTGTGTGCATTTGTTATAACAAATATATTCAGGGAAAATATATCCTCTTTTGAAGACACTGTATCCAAGGGCCATAACTCTGGCAATCTTTGATGGAAAATTCTTTAAATAAAACATCCAGATTGCTCAGGATATGTTCCAAAACCAAAAGGCATGACTGGATGCACACACAGATAGTTATGCACATATCAAAAGTCCTTTACTGTTTTTATCTAAAGCAGAAGACTACAAGTGAAAATCTATATTAACAAACAAACAGTTGGTGAATAATATACATACGTGTAAGTGTTAAAAAGGTGACATATAGACTTCAAATATCTACAACTATATAAACAAATGATATCTGTACAGATGCAAAGTTAAATGTGAGTCTTAATATTAAAAATGTATTAGTTCTATCAGCCCAACCTTGGTCAGCAGTAACATTACTTATGATATTAAATCTAAAATCATAACTGTTATTACAAATTACTCTGTATACATCTGTAGTAAATTAAATCCATTACTTGACTGTACGATACTCATAGACACACATATACGTTGCAGGTTGATCAAATATATAAAAATTAATCCTAATGCCAGAAATTGAGCAACAACGTGACGGAAGTATTTTACAGGTCATTTGCTTAACTCTATTTTGTAGTCATCTTACAATATAATGCTAACACAAAGAAAACAAGTACACTCTTGGTCAATATGAAAGCCACTCTGACGACCTTACACACAGTTCAGATGGCTGTACCTACTGATCAACTGTATATCATATAAAATGCATCATTACCACAATATTTTAACTTGAGATCACAACATAGTTCAGACTAATTCAGCACACATACCATAATGACATCATTAAAATGAATTCTGTTTTATATAAGCTACCTTTGGCAGGAAACATAAGCTATACACTATTATGTGCAGGCTTTGGAAGAATTCACCACTATAACTGATATATTCCATACACAAAATCTATTTTTACTCTTTGTATTTCTTGTTTACACCCAAAGTAATTAAATAATATGGCAATAATCCACAAATACTCTCTATGCACAGAATACATTTAACTTTAAATCATATAAATATAAAGTATAGATTATGTCAATAAAAGATCCTCCATTGTACAAGTATAAAACTATATAACTATGATATTACAGTAACAAATGTGTTACATGCAATACATTATTCCACAGGAATCAAGTTATAGTATAGAGAACACTAATGGATGATTAAATACAGTGTAAATTAGTACCATAGTATACTGTAACTCCATATTTGTAAAAATAAAATATTGAGCAAATTTAAAATTCTCTGTGAATTATGGCATCAGAATAACACTGCATTATAATCTTTCATAAAAAATATATATTTGTATACCGGTATACCCAACTGCATGAATCTGTAGGCACTTCACAATTAATATGTTCATGCATCAAGATGTATCATTTCTTAAGCGTTGCCTTGCCGATGATGAAACTTTTCTTGGAATTTTTGAAGCCTCTTGGCCATTTCTTTGAACTTCACTTGTGTTGTTATTGGATACGAAAGATGTATCCTCCTCTTTTTTATACTTGATGGGGACATCTGATTTCACATCACGATAAATGTAGAACTTCCACACTGTAAGAAGTGTTAATGCCAGAAGACCTATCGCCCATAGAAACACAATGTGTTGTGGGAAAGGCTTGTTGATCGTTTGCCAGTCTCCCTTCAGTGTAATCAGAAACTCTGTGATTATAATTGCTGCAATCAGCCAGGACTGGCGACCAAACTGCTGGCAGTTTCTAAAAATACAAATACACAAAAATTACAATTACTGAAGTTAATGTGCTTATCGATGAACTCTTAAATTGAGTGCTGTTTCATGTTACAATGATTGCATAGTCTATATTAAATAATAAAATTCTAACAATCTCTGTCAAAGTTCTATTAATTAGCTTAAAGAAATGCATATATAACATAGCTGCCAACTCTCCCTATTTAGGAGGGAGTCTCTATATTTTTCACACACAATTTTCACTTTTGAAATCAGTATAATTCCTAAACCTTACTTATCAACTTGCTTCAACTTAGTGTATTGAACAGAACTGCTTAAATGAGGCAGTTTACACCACTTCTTTGTCATATAGGGCATTATATATAGATATTAAAGACATTTTAAGTCTTTTCAAAAAGTTGGTAAGTATGATATAAGTATACAGTTGTGGACAATCGTAAATTTTTTACAAACGGAAGCATATACTTTATGCTAAAAACTTACATGCAGCACACAATTTAATTGGTTCTGATTGAACTAGGGTATTAAAACTTCAACATCAAAACTTACGGATCATCAAGATACTGGAAGGTTTCTCTCATAGATGCCGCTCCCATGAACAGAAAAAAGACGAGACGAGACAAGTTGAGATAATGTTCCGGAGGAATCCAAAGTACAAACTTGAGGTAGAATGTGTTCAGTTCTGCCAGCAGAAACTATAAATAAAACATTAAACAAGAGTGAAACAGTCCTATAATTTTTGTTATTTGAATAAAATGTAAAATGTCCCCCATTTTTTGCCCACTAAAGTTGACACCAACATTTACATACTTGAGATAGTTTTCAGAGATTATTTTCATAAAATGGCAGGTTCTAGCGGGGGTTCCCCAGTTTCCTTAAAAAGAACCAATTTAATTTACATGTGCTAATTCTCAATCACACCGAAATTGAATACTTCACAAAAATTTAGATTATAAAATTATCTTTATCATTAGGAACATCTCATGCTTTTGGAAGCCAGAGACAGGTAGGGGACAACCCCTTGCATCATATATGCTGTTAGCTTGTATAAAAACAGAGGTGATAAAATTTGATTGTTTTATCAACAATAACCTATTTTATCGACAATAACATTTTGTTAATGCTTCGGTTATTCTATATTTACACTTGTACTTAATCTATTTTTATCAAGTGTTATCAATATCCCCAACAAATTAAACTTCTCTTTTCGACAATATCACACTGATAATCATGTATGAAATACACTTACTATCGCTATGATGCCTAACATAGCCATCCAGCGTTTTAAACTGGACAAAGGTTTCCAATCAAAATCCTTCCAACTGTAGGGTGTAAACTGCAAGGCAAATCTCTTAATTTTCCCCCTGAAAAGATTAAAAGCAATTGAGATTATATACAAGATAGTTCACACATCACTTTTATGCAACACATAATGTTTTAATGTACATTCAAAGACAATATAATAATAAATTAATTAGGCTTAAAACAAATGGTGACAATATCAGTAAAGTAGCAGCAATATTTTACTTCTTCAAGTACATCAGAGTCCAACATTTACAGTCTTTACTTTTTATTAAGATTTACCCTAAATGTAAAGTTTAAAGATCTTTAAAACCTTTTCTTAGTTATTCTTTCAACATATCAAAGAATATGCAAATGTTTAAAAAAGTATGATTCATATTGTTAAAAGATCCTGGATTCACAAATGAAAGTATACTAACCACAGCTATTCAAATTTCTTGGATGAGTTGCAAACCGTTGTTTACATCTACTTAAAACTGTCCTTGTTAATCTGTGTTGTTTTACATCTACTTAAACCTGTCCATGTTAGTTTTTATTGTTTTACATAAACTAAAAACTATAACTTTTTAATTTTTGTTGTTTCACATCTACTTAAACAAGAGGCCAATCAGGCCTTAACGTCCATCTGGTTGAAATAGGCCAAAAACTAAATATTTGAATTTAAATACTTTTGACCCCAGGGCCATACCTTAAACAAACTTGGTTCTCCGTGTCCTTAAGTTATTTCATAACAAAACATTAAGCACTAGGCCTTAGAGTTTACAAGAAGATTTTTGAAATGTTGTCAAATTTTTCCCCATTTGGGCCCGGAAAAGGTGCCCCCCAGGTGCCTAAACCCTTTCCTTGAACCTCCTTCCCCTAGGAATGCCATCAACCAAGTTAAGATGAAATTGGTTCAAAAGTTTTTGACTAGAAGTCGAAAATGTGAAAAGTGAACATATTTTCCAAAGTGTTTAACTTTGACCAAAAAACGTGTAGCCCATTATGGACCCCAGGGTCATGCATTAAACAAACTTGGTTCCCCATGCCCTAGAGTTACTACATACCAACGCATTTAGCTCGAGGCCTTTATCAGAAGAAGATTTTTGTAATTTTAATGTCCCCCCTTTGGCCCCCTAGTGAAACCCCCTGGGGGCCAAGCCCCTTGATTTGAACAAATCTGAATCCCCTTCCCCTAGGAATACTTCCTACCAAGTTTGCATGAAAAAGGTGCAGTGGTTTCGGACCAGAAGTTGAAAATGTGAAAAGTTAACATATTTTCTATACATATAAAGTGCTGAACTTTGACCCCAAAAAGCATAACCTATTTTTGACCCCAGGGTCATGCATTGAACAAAGTTGGGTTTCCATTTCCCCATTTGGGCTCCCAACAAATCTCTTAACAAATCTGAACCCCCTTTCCCTAGGCATGCATTGTACCAAGTTTGGATTAAATTGGTCCAGTCGTTTTGGACAAGAAGTCAAAAATGTGTTGAACTTTGACCCAAAAAATGCATAACCAATTTTTAACCCCAGGGTCACGCCTTGAACAAACTTGGTTCTCCATGCCCTAAAGTTACTACATACCAAAGAATTAAGCTCTAGGTCTTATAGTTTATAAGAAGAAGATTTTTGAAGTTTTGTCAAGTTTTCCCCCTTTTGGCCCCCTAGTGGCCTAGCCCCTTCATTTGAACAAATCTGAATCCCCTTCCCCTAGGGATACTTCCTACTAAGTTTGATGTAATAGGTCCAGTGTTTTGGAGAAGAAGTAGAAAATGTGAAAAGTTTGCGACAAGAAGGATGGAAGACAGATGGGATTTGTATGAGAAAAGTCCACCTTGGGCCTTTGGTCCAGATGGACTAAAAAGGCATTACTAATTTTTGCTGTTTACATCTACTTAAAACTGTCCTTGTCAATTTTTTGTTTAAAATCTACTTAAAACTGTCCTTGTTAATTTTTGTTGTTTTACATCTACTTAAAACTGTCCTTGTCAATCCATATTGTTTTTATGCTTTTGATCATATATTAACACCAATGTTATATAGATGTAACATTGGATCGTTATCTTTTACAAGAGGACACAGAACTTAGTTTGCAAACTTTTTGTCCAGAGAAGACATTTTTATACAACTTACCTATATGAGGGAATGTTCCACATTCCTCTCCAATGATACTCTTTCATTGATAAGTACTGTAAAGTCTTGAGGCCAAAATAAATCCCAAGACCATTACATACTAAAGCATCCATAATCCACTGTAATATACAATAGAGATAGGGGTTTATGTACATGTACAACTCAATGTCTTGTTTGGTCCATTCTAAACTCAAATTATTGTTTGTATTTGAATTATTTTTGTTAAAGTTTGGATAATAATACCATTGGATTTAAAATCACCTGTTTTGCTCTATAAAATGTACGTTTTACTCAATATTCTACTTCACCATAAACAGATTAAGAAGGTCCTATGAAATGTATCTTTTACATGGAACTCTACTCCAGCAAAAACAGATTTACCCAGTGGTTTTTTTTAAAGTTTGAATTTTGGAAGATTTAACAACACTTTACTTGAAAACCGAAAATGAAAGAATCTGTTCAACAGAACACCTAAAAATCAGGCTTAATCAACTTATCATAATATTTATTGCTATTAACATCCCACACAGAGATTCTGAATTAACACAATATAACTGCTTTACTGTAGTATGCATTATATTGTTGTGATTTTGAGCTTTGAGTCTTACACATACACCTTCAAGAGACAAGAGACTGACATTTTCTTTATATCATAAATAATTGTACAACATATGATCCTTAACATATAATATTTTTTCTGGTTTAAATGATACACTGTTTGTTGTCAGTTTATGAAGGGGAATAACTCCTCTCAGTACTAAATCTGACACTGAGTGGTGTATATCTCCATGGTTCCACCAGCATTTAGTAACACTAGAACTAAGTAGTATTTACTTACATGATCCCACCAACATTCACTGAAGTTTGGCAGTTGATGTTCCAATGTATACTCTAACACTTCAAACATTATACTGATAACTGTACATAGCCACCAGTCTCTGATGATCAATGTCTGTAAAAAAGTATATAAAGAATTAAAGACAGTTATTTCTACATCCTGTCTAACAACTAAGAGTTGAAGGTTCTTGAGGTGATTATTACAGTTAGTTCTTGTGAAAATTTATAGGGGGCCAGCCACTTTTAATTAGCAAACTTAAAGCAGCTACCCATGGGGGTACTTCTTGCCAAATTTAGTTGAAATTGGCCCAGTGTTTTTGAGAAGACTTCGAAAATGTGAAAAGTTTACGGACGCACAACGCACTACGACGGACAAAGAACAATCACAATAGGTGACCTGAGCCTTCGGCATAGGTGACCTTATTTGATTGAAATAAAAAGAAAGTATGACACACTCCCATTTATAATACGGTAAGTTTTTCATATATAAACAAATAATTGTTTTTCAATAGATATTTCAATTCAAATAAACTTTTCATTTTAATTGTTTTAAGTTACCATGGACACGTATATTGAAAGAAGTTACAGACACTGTTCAATGAATAGAAAAAAGAGGTGTACCTTCAACCACCAGCCAAAAAAATGTGTCGCCACAAAACCATCCATCTTGTCCTGAGAGTGAACAAAAAAAAAATTAAATTAAAGCATCACACTTTGTTTACTTTGTAAGTTCTTACTTCTTGTATTAATTTAACAGCAAACAGTCAAGTCATTTTACATTGGCACTCATTATGATAGCAAATTCATTACAATGACAATATGCAGGGAGCAAATTCACAAAATTACTATATTTTTGATTCAGTACAAGAGAAAATGTTTTACAATGACAAAAATATATTGACAAAAACATGTTCATTTTAAAAGAAACTTCACTGTACTACATATTTTGGTCAATTTTTTTTAGAGTTAGACTTAGAAAGAAAACATCACACATATCTAAACCAAGAAAGATTTTATTAATTGATAAACAATAGTGGAACTTGAACACTGACTCATCAATAAGGTCCCCGCCAAGTGTATACTGTCGATTTATTTCTTGTCGCAGATTTGTGGAAAATTTGAAAATCAGAAATGGTAAATTACTCCAAGAAATATAAATTCAGACAAAATTTGTAAACAAAAGTTATTAAAGAAGAATAAATCCAACAAAAAAGGTAAAAATGAAATACTGCAAGTTTGAAAGTACATAGGTTGCTGCTCATGTGTACCAAGTTTTATAAATATCGGTCAAGAATACAAGCAGCAGTACTTTGGGCAAAAATTCATAAATGGAAATTGTAAAAGGGTAATGACTCCAACAAAAGGTGTCGAAATATATAATATATTGCAGGTGCAAAACTACACGAGGTTCATAAATATCAGTCAAGAATGCAGTACTTCGTACAAATTTCTTAAACAGAAATCCTAAAAGGGCAATAACTCCCATAATAAGTGTCAAAATTGGGAATAAATCACATAAGCTAAAATGCAGATAATACTGATCATGTGTATCAAGTTTCATATAAATTGGTTACAAATTGGAGCTGTAGTACTTCAGACAAAATTCATAAATGGAATTCTTAAAAAGTGTCAAAAATAAAAATAAACAGCAAGCACATAACTTCAAAAGGTACTGATCATTTGTACAAAGTGAAATATTTAAAGGGGAAGAACTCCCACAAAAAGTGCGGGGAAAAAAAATTGCAACTACACAACAACACTAGGTACTGATCATGTGAAATGTGTACCAAGTTTCATAAATATCGGCCAAGAATGCAAGCAGCAGTACTTCGGACAAAATTCATTATTGGAAATCATGAAAGGGCAATAACTCCAACAAAAAGTGACAAAATAAAAAATAAAATCGCAAGCGCACAATTACACAAAATACTGATCATGTGTACCAAGTTTCATAAAAATTGGTTAAGAATTAGAGCTGAAGTACTTCAGTTGGTTTTTTCTTATCAGTTGAATAGAGTTAAGATATTTCTATACTATTTATAAGATACTGTAAGTGTGTAAGATCAGACTTACCCATAGATTATGAAAGTGATCAGTGCTGTTTGGATCATATATCAGACAATTACCACCATACGCTTTCTCCTCCAACTTTTTACCTAAATTTTCGTCAAAATGTTGCATAATATTTCTAGTATCTTCAATGGTCTGAAAGTGAATATGTTATATGTTAAATTATAGAAAATCACTAATAATTGAAATACAACATATATATCTAATATAAATACATACATTATCAGTCAGTCATGATGTGTGTAAGTGAAGTTTTGTTTCTAAAAATACTTTAAAAAATACTGATGACTTGTTACAGACTTTTAGCCTTACTGATATAAAGTAATTACAACATTTCATCTATAAAGCTGTATAAGTTTAATTATTGTCATACAACTTTTGTCAGTATATCTGGAATTCAGTATACAAATACTCCACTCAAATCACATAACTAGTACTTATTGTTAAAATATCTGCTCCATACTTCTGGAACTGACATGGATACAATAGAATGTTTTCTAGCCATTTTATTTTTTTATATTTAATAACCATGTGTAACAAATCTTCAAACTTTATATATTTGTCTTTATTTTTTAGGAATCGTGTATACTATAAAATGGTTACAAGTCAAAATACAGTGTAGTTGTTTCTATTTTTAGGAATCATGTATACTGCAAAAATTTTACTTGTACATTATGTTTCTAAGTTAAATTGTTCTTTGTTAAAGATATGTTTAGAAATGAAATTTATCAAATGATTATAGTGTTATTCAATTGCATAAAGCCATTACATAACTATATGATTTGCAACACATTACATATAACCTAAAGCTGTTTTCATTGGCTGCATGGCACATACCATTCTGTTCTGATTGGCTTTGAGTTGATTATAACGTCACGTATCAATGATTGATACATCATTGATTTTTATTTATTAAGAAGGGCAGCCAAGAAGGCCTTGTTTGTTAAGTGTTTTCGTGACACATAGTACATTCTCTAGTTAAAATTGTGAAATTGCATTTCTTGGTTTTGGAAAACTGGAGGTTGAATTAGAATATCACATGTATAGTGACCAAAGATATTTTTTGTTTCAAAAAGCCATGAATATATATCCAATGTTTTATAGCATACCAGATAAAGATAAGTTTATTTTCATTATGAGTTATTCTCAATTACAAATAGCTTTAATTAAGTTTGTTTTAATACGACATGGTAAAAAGAAGAGAATTGTTTACGTAGTATTTTTTACCAATTTAAGTCAGGTCTAAGTACAAAAGAATGGTATGTGTGTTAATATATTATAGGCGCGCGAACATGTTTTGCGCTTGGTGTTTGGGTCAAGGAAGCCCTCTTGTAGGTAGGAAGTAACCCAATCACTTGTAGGTGCTTGCTTGCCCAAATACCAACTGTGCAACATTGTGTGCGTGTTTTTATAAATAGATATGTTACATGTATTTCTGCAATCAGAAACCTATGGTCAATTACGTTGTTATTATTTTAGAAAACAGTTTATCTTATAGTGTCTCGTAAGTCCATGAGGCTTGACATTTAGTTGTATGTGATGAATGTAAATGTGTATTTACCGGTAACTAAATTTGTGACACTTAAATAAAATATTTTACTACTTACTTCTAGTATCCCTGTGCCAGGTAACATCCCCAGGGCATTTAAAGAACACATTCAATCTTTTTTGATTACCTGTCATCTTGGGTTTTATTGGATTTTATAGTAAAGGAATATTGAACTCAATAGAACATTTTCAAATAATTTAAGCTCGAGTAGATTTTATATGTGTCTGAGTGTTGTATAATAAAATCTTGAAGTCACAATTGCATTTGTGGGTAGGATGATGATTTCATGTAGATTAATACTGCAACCATTTGAACACTTTAAATTCTTGGTTTTTTTTTATAAAAGTAATTGTAATGCAATGCAATGCATTACTCAAGCAATGTAATTTAATGCATTACTTGAAATAAAAAAATGTAATATTACATGTAATGTAATTGACACTTTTGGAAAGTAATTGTAATGCATTACTAGACAATGAAATGGACCCCAGGTCTGAATTATACAAGCATGTAACAATATAAGAGCAAAGAAAAATATTGAAATAAAATAGAAGACTGTTTAAATAATGCAGTTGTGAAAAGTTTGAATCCCCAAGAAGATAAAGTTGCAAACTTAAGGCACATTCTGTTCACGAAGGTACATTGTATTTACAATCATTGTATTTACAAATTACCTTCGTGAACATAGTCTTAGTTTTTCGTATTTACTACTTTATATAACATACCATATTACATAAACCTTATATTTAGTAAACACATGTTAAAATAATATTTATCACACAAACTACTGAGAGAAAGCAATCGATTACACGCACATCCAAGTGACAAAAACTGATGCAAATGTTGGTATTTAAACCCATTACCGTTAAGTGAATTAATTTCAAATTAGCATTTATTACATTACTTCAATTAAACGATCAGTAATAAACCAAAGTGGTAATAATTTTAAGGCAAGTCGATAATCGTTTAATGTCTATTCTAAATTTTCTATTTGTTAATTTAGCATTTTGATAATAAGTAATGCTGTAAGTGTAACATTTTGTGTCCCATTATGTATATAGAGGTTCTCACACGAGATTTGATTAGTAATGGTAAATAATTCACGAGATGATTATTCTATTTTCTATTCTTTCGAGGCTAGCCGAAAAAAAAAATGAAATAAAATAATTATCAAGTGTGTTACTTACCATAACTAATCAAATCGAGTGCGAGAACTGCTTTCTCACATAATAAATCGCCTTTAAAAACTTCGCATTTTTTCGTAACGCACCATGGAACCATTGTAGTATAGTGTTATTGCCCGAAGTGATATCACAGTGAGCAGGTCACATGAGTGAATCGTCTTCTTGAATACCCTCCGACAAGAGATATAGTACTGTTACTGCACGCGTGCTTTGTATTTCAACTACAACTTATTTATAAACTATTTGAAAAAATAGAATAAGAATTACCGAAAA
>JAUMGZ010193364.1:0-13060 GCA_032359645.1 Pododesmus macrochisma | reverse complement strand
CTGCAGAGGCAACCACCCAAGTGATAAGAATACAAAAAATGCAACCTGAATCATGCCTCCGATAAATGTGATATTTACAAGGGGAAGGAACCAAAACTCTGTAGGTAAGAATAGGCGTTAGAAATATTTGAAGACGTTCTAACCAGCAATATTGAAGATGTTTCAAGGATAAGTTGAATCAGTTAATTCATTTGCCAGTTACATATTGAAGAGAACCAAATTTCAATGATAAAAAAAATACAATACATCACTTCATTATAATGTCTTATTCACCCCTGCATTTGGAGAGTTAGACTGGGTAGTTAATTGTTTTGGAAGAGTCTACATCACTGTAAATGTGACTCTAGGGGTCATTGGGTGAAGGTAAAAAGGCTATCAAGGGTAAACACTTTCTTTAACTTTTTAAAGCAGAAAGTATACAAACTGCTGTCGGGTGTATTTTGCACCAATGACAGTGCAATTGGTGCCCTTGTTATATATATAGGTTTTGCTGTCCTTGGTTTGAATTTTGTCTACTGATTTATTACCAACCACAGGATCACTTACAGCTAGCTGATGGCGTGTGATCAAGAAAGCCACATAATCTATCACCATAAGGACGCACAAGGTTCGCAATATCTATCAAATGTCTTTGGGCATTATATGTGTCTTAACATATTGATACAACATAAATTTTGAAAATATACAGTTATTCAACAAAATAATGCAATATCTGTGACTTTTATCAATGAAGACATCCATGGCATTCCTTATAATGCTATTATTACTTATTATGTATCATTTACAAAGAGTTGGATTCACTAAAAATGTCATCCCAGGGAATATGAACAAAAAGTTTGATTATAGTTTAAGAGCTTTTTAAGTTCTATAATGTATAAATATGCCATCCCAATCATCCCCGTACCTTACCTCTTTCAGTACCATAATATTCCAGGCATATCTTTACGTGGGTCATAATTTCACGCCTTTTTCTTTTCCTTTCATTATTATACATGCACTTAATGCGTGTCAAATGGTAACTCTCTTTTCTTGGACGTAGACCCAGTCTTTCTGAAAAGATTAAAGTTTACAGATAATTCCAAGCTCCTTTTCAAGGGTAAAAAATTGTCATTAAATGTGCATTTTAAATTATTGTTAATAAGTGTACGGTAATAAAAAGTTTAATTATTAAATTATTGTTAAATTAAATATCACAATTGGTACATGTTTAATTATTGAATTAAATATTTATCTTCTTAGGCATTTTCAAATTTTATGTCCATGTATATAAAACAAGGATTAAGTTAAATTCACATTTCTTACTTACTTGAATGTGATTTATTATATTGAGTAGGTACTTATATTGCCAGCAGAGGTTTTACTGAGTCCTACCTGCAATATAAGCGATTTAATGTCACATTATGCAATACATCATGTCAGTTCAAATCACTTTGCAATGATAACGAAAGATGATGTACCGGTATTTTTAATTTTATAAATACTTTGATTATATCTCTGTGAAAGTAAAAATAATTTTTTTTTTAAATTAGCATTTTGAAATCAGCATTGATGATGCATTTTTAATTTTATAAATAATTTGATTATATCTCTGTGAAAGTAAAGTAATTTTTTTGAAATAAGCATTTTGAAATCAGCATTGATGATGCATTTTTAATTTTATAAATACTTTGATTATATCTATGTGAAAGTAAACATAAAACTTTTTGAATTAGCATTTGAAATCAGCATTTTAAAATTGGCAATTTTGAAATCCTTGTCCATGTATTAAATATTATAGAGAAACATGTATCTACATTTCTTTTATTTCAAAAGATTTCACAATATAAACATGGTTCATTAAGTTAAATTCTGTTCTGTTACCATACTTTCAACTGGCTAGATGGCAAAATGTTTTCTTTTCTTTTCTTTTCTTAAATCAGTGAACTTAAAAATTGATGATACAACAGTCCATAGTTGCAGTAGCTGCAGTTGATTATATGATGTCATGCAATGACAAATTCCTACGAGGTTATTTAGCCTGTACTAAAAACTATTTTTGTTATCATTACTTTTATTTGATATATGAATGTGTATGCGTACTTTGAATTTAAGTATAAGGAATTATCTTAATCAGGGTGTTAAATTAAACAGAAAGAAATACAAGGACACTTGAACTGCTTCACACTGCATTACATATAAAAGTGGACATACTTTTTCTTTTCCTACCTCAATAAATTGAATCAAAAATCAAGATAATTCCTTAATTAACAACTAATACCTAGTAACAATGTCCCAGATTAGTTAAAACGTACCACATGGTGCATACTGTTTCAGGTCTGATATATTTTTCTCGGTATAATAAACAATTTATGGCCATGTAACTACGTTGATATGAAGGTTTATTTCCCCTTACCGGCCATTAAATTTCCCTCTGGCTTCGCCCTCAGGAAATATATCCACTTTGTGTAAAAAAACCTTCATTTTAACCTGCATGCTTACTGTAGGGCCATAAATGTATATTATATATGAGGTGTTAAGCTTGTACTCAGTATCTTAAGAAAAGCTACAAAAATGTTAGTATCTGGCCTTTGACGGATATTCACATGAATTAAGTTTTTTCTTTTTTCTTTTTGCTAAATATGTCTGTCATTATATATAAGTTAGATTGCAGTACAAAACAGTTATTTAATATATAGATTATGCAAACTTGAAGTTAAAGCATACATATTTTAATAGGTACATAATGCTAATAATGTTGACAACAAAAGTTAATTGTATATATTGATGTGTATAATATTAGTATTGCAATGTACTATTTTCTCACACCTGTGATAGAGTTTTCCCGTGTTTAATAACTTATGTGAGATTTCTCTTTCCCACCTTAGGGTGAGATAAGCGCGCGCTGCTATTGTAGACAATGATATGATGTCATGAAAACAATCAATGTGCTGTCACAACAGCAGATCAAAGAAGGAAATTCATCAGATTTTCTGAAAAATCATACAATCAACCCTTTGTTATCGTCGTGATATATAACAATGTTGAAGGTGTGAGAAAAAGAATCAATCACCCCTGGTTGTGTAAGATTGAGAAAAATTACCCTCGGACTGAGATTGTTTTGTCAACAGTCTTGGTCCTTGGGTGAGATTTCTCTATCTCACACAATCAGGGGTGATAGATTCTATTAATCTTAACGTCTTGTAAAACTTCTGGGATACTAGGAAAATTTAGCAATATTCATAAAGTCATTACATTTGTATATCATTATGTATGTCCTAAGTCTTGGGGATTGTTGTGACATCAATTTTGTTCCTTTTATTCTGGTGCTGAATTGCTTGATACGGCTATTGCTGGTTTGTCAATGTCTCTTGTTCTGTTGATTCCACTCTTCGTATATTTTATATCATCAAACTGGTGATATATTTAATTTACTCTTGAAGTCTTCCTTTAGAATCCACTTAATTTGTGGAATTACAACATTATTGTTGTAATGCTTAGTAGTTAGAGTAATTTTACATAATTTGTTTGTTTGTGTTAAGGGCTTATTGTCCGATCAACAGCTAAGGTCATTTACAGACTTGCCAGTTTTACTGGTGGAGGAAACCAGAATACTCGGAGTAAACCACCGACCTATGGCAAGTCACTGGCAACTTTCTCACACTAGGCCTCCCCAGGTGGGAATCGAACCTAGGTGGTGAAAGGCTCTTATGATTACAAGTCCGTGACTTTAACCACTAGGCCACCGCGGCCCCCTTATTTTACGTAATGGCTCAAGACAATTTATTTATATCATAAAAGATGAACACCACCTGCTCTCAATATTAAAGTATGTCATAAAAAGACTACATAGAAATCATTTTACTGCTATATTTGTTTGAAAATTAAACTTTTATTTCAAACGTATGAAACTTTTTGTTAAAAATCATAAAAGAATGGATATATGCATGTTTCTTGATATTACATTTCTTTGGACTTTTAAACACAAGTTTTAAATCAGTTGTTTACAATTGTTCAAACATAAAACACATTGAAAACTTTTAAAAAATCATGTTTTATAATTATTGCATAAAACGTAACGGCATGAAACTTATTTTGGTAAAAATCATAAAACATTGAAAACAAGTTTGTTTGAAATAAAAAGTCTTTAGACTTTTAAAGGTAAGTTTTAGTTTAGTTGTTAACAATGTTTATGAAGACTTTGAAAAATAACGCACGTTAATAACCAAGCATTCATTGATTTTAAACACCTGTTAGATAACTATTATATCAGTTTGTATGTGAAATATTAATATTTCATAAAATGTATCCTTGAAATATTAAGCCTAAAAACACATAACTGATCATCAATAATCTTTATACATATGTTACATGATAATTGTTTAATGCAGTGTCTTGTTTTTTAAAGTGTTTATTTTTTTTTTTTTTAAATTATAGACTTTTCATAATGTTCGGTAAACGTCTATCTATCCTATAGGAACATCTGGATTACAAGTACTAATATATAAAATTTATATAATAAGGCAGTTATATAGTTATATAAACTTATAGTAATGGAGTTATAAACTACAGCTTTATTGATTTTAAACAAACAGCTAGGCCTACTAACATCAAATTGCTTTATCTTAACACTAAATTGAAAGTAAACACATTATCATTTAATTATAGAATAAACAAAAAAACAACATCTGAAGCCTCTAAGTAACATCTGTTGTATAAACTTGTTACCTGCTCTGACAGATAAGTGTTGTACCATCCGAATAATAACATATACTATTTAAAATAATATATATTTTAAAACACTGACATATTGCATAAATATTAATTCAAAGAAAACAATAATATTCCCAAAATTTATTCTAAAAACGAATTTTCCAGTAAAATTTTAAGTCTGTTTCCAAAGGATGTATCATGGTCTGTTGTCTTTCAAGTCAAATTTGTTAAATAAAACATTATTTGTTTTTTATTTCATGATTAGCAGCATCTTGATTCATTGGTGATTCTGCAGTCAGAAAATTAATAAGGTAACTTTTCCTATTTCCAAATATTGTGTGAGAAAGTTGCCAGTGACTTGCCGTAGGTCGGTGGTTTACTCCGGGTACTCTGGTTTCCTCCACCAGTAAAACTGGCACGTCCGTAAATGACCTTAGCTATTGATCGGACAACAAGCCCTTAACACAAACAAAACCTATTTCCAAATAGCTATGCTTATAACTCTCAAAAATGCATCGTTCTAATATAACATAGCAAACATTTTTAAATGAAATGATATTACATATTAAATGTTTTTTATTAAATTTATCTGAATAAACTAACAATTATTCCCCAGTAAAAGCTGTCTCTCTAGGGTAATCCAATAAGGAAAATCTACATCTGCATTTATGGTGAGTCCTTCAACTGAATTATGATTTTATTTAACGGCATGAACAGATTGCACAAAATATCTGTAACAATATATCTGCAACAGATAAATATGAACACAATACATACCTGCCAACTTTAAAAAAATTTATATGTTAAGATAGTAGTGTTAAACTGCCTCATTTTAAGCAGTTCTGCACGATACACCAAGTTGAAGCAAGTTGATAAGCAAGGTCTAGGAATTATACTGATTTTAAAAGTGAAAAGTGTGTGCGAAAATAGGGACACTCCCTCCTAAATAGGAAAACTCCCTCCTTAATAGGGAGACTGCCTCCTTAATAGGGAGACTGCCTCCTAAATAGGGAGACTCCCTCCTAAAAAGGGAAACTCCCTCCTTAATAGGGAAACTGCCTCCTTAATAGGGAGACTCCCTCATAGATAGGGAGACTCCCTCCTAAATAGGGAAACTCCCTCCTAAATAGGGAAACTCCCTCCTTAATAGGGAGACTGCCTCCTTAATAGGGAGACTCCCTCCTAAATAGGGAGACTCCCTCCTAAATAGGGAAACTCCCTCCTTAATAGGGAGACTCCCTCCTAATTAGGGAGACTCCTCCTAAATAGGGAGACTCCCTCCTAAATAGGGAGACTCCCTCCTAATTAGGGAGACTCCTCCTTAATAGGGAGACTCCCTCCTAAATAGGGAGACTCCCTCCTAATTAGGGAGACTCCCTCCTAAATAAGGAGACTGCCTCCTTAATAGGGAGACTCCCTCCTAATTAGGGAGACTCCTCCTTATTAGGGAGACTCCCTCCTAAATAGGGAAACTCCCTCCTAAATAGGGAAACTCCCTCCTAAATAGGGAGACTCCCTCCTAAATAGGGAGAATCCCTCCTAAATAGGGAGCGTTTGTAACTATACACAAAATAGAACACATAACTTATTATAAATAATCAGAAAATACATAGAGTTAAAAACATGTTGCAGAAAAGTCACCCAGATGATGCCCTGTCTTAAAGTTGGAGCTTCTGTTTGAAGGTAATCTTTACCTATAATGCCTTTGAAGAAATACTTTGTCTTTCCTCTGTAATGTCAACAAATGCTGCCCTGTAACTCTTGTGAGTGCCCTTTGATTCAGTGTCACTGACTGACCAATTATCTTAGACTGGTTACCTCCCCTGATGTGCTGCTCATGTATGACACATTAACTGGAAAACCATGCCTTTGTCTTTAATGTGACACCAAATGTCCTGTTGTCTTGACTGTTAATTATCATACTGAACCAAGACTAGTCTTTTACAAATGGATAGTTATTAATGAATCTGAAATAATCAGAAACTCACATACAAGTTTAGATATTTATTTTTCATATTATTATATTCATTAAGTGTATAATATGCATACAAGGTCCAATAAATTAATATTGTGTGTAAAGGTCAAGGCTATAGGTGGTTCTGGTATCACAACATGTGCTACAGAATAATAATGGTCATTATTTTTATTCCAGGTGTTGGTAATACTTTTATAATTTCATTTAATTTACTTTTGGACAAGTAAAAGTCAAATTTACTTTATCTATAGTGAGATCATGTACAAGTAAATTTTAGTTTCAGGTTTTTATTTAACCACAAATTAATGGAACATTGATTTTACTAAGAAGCCATGAATACAAGGGATTAGTAACTTTTTACGCATACTTCCCCAACTTTTTGAAAACATTTTAGGGCGAGGAAATGTGTAGCAAATTCTTAAAATGTCTGAAATATCTACAAATGTATATACAATGCCCTATATTACAAAATAGTGGTGTACACTGCCTCGTTTAAGCAGTTCTGTGCAATACACTAAGTAAATGCAAGTTGATAAGTAAGGTTAAGGAATTTAACTGAATTATCTACCCTGATATGTCCGACATAAAACAAAGTCCATTTGATTCAACACAGTTATCTTTCTAGTTCTGATCACTGAAAACATTATTTTATCATCATCATCATCATCATCATCATCATCATCATCGTCGTCATCATCGTCATCATCATCACCATCATCATCATGATAATTGCCTTCGTCGTTGTCGTCATCGTCGTCGTCATCAGCATATTTCTATTTAAAGATATATGTTCAGGGTAAAAACAAACTGATAAATCTGTTAAATGTTAGCTTTAAAGAAAATAAAATGTCAACAATAAGTTAAAAAATCGTCCCTTTTTACTAGAAACAAGAACCTTCAGACAGATAAATATATTTATGTATATATATATATAGGTTTAAGATGTTGGTATATCTTCAGTTCATTTGGTGCAAACATTGCTTAGAAGTCAACAGGAACGGTCTCCTAGCCTTGACCTATATCATAATAAAAGTTGTATAAATACACTTCATCAAATATGGATTGAATTTTTATCCCACTTTATAGCCTGCAATATAAAACTCGTCTTTAAAATCCCTTATTTTTGTAACATTCAAAATTAAAATACACCTAAATAATAAAGCTCATTTAAAACAATAATTCATACATAATATACCATGAACGATGAGGATTATATAAATATGTAATTTTAATGACTCTATACAATAATTCATACATAATATACCATGAACGATGAGGATTATATAAATATGTAACTTGAATGTTTCTATACAATAATTCACACATGATATACCTTGAACGATGAGGACAATATAAATATGTAACTTGAATGTTTCTATACTAAACAGACAGGTTTTTTTTATTGATTTATTTCATAAAATAAATAAGATATTTCTAATCTTGTAACAGAAGGAAACATCAAAGTCACAAACAGAGTCTATTTGTATGGACAAAAAAGCGACTGTGTTACATAACAAGACAATATATCTGTGATGGAGGATATTGGCTGTGTTGCTGACAGCTTATAGTGATGATGAAGTATCGGCTCAGTTTACTGAAGACATGAAATAAGACTGTGCATACGTTACAGTGTTTAAAATCTGCAGTATGTGCAGCGTGATGCACAGATCTACAGCTCTAAAGATACGCTGTTAAAATCAATAGGTTTTTACAATCTCCTTTTCTCTCCCTGAATGACAGGTTTGCCGTCATACAAAAGTTTGTTGAAAATACAGGAAATGCAAGTACACAACTGCAACACTGTCAGTCCGCGACTATAGTTACAGCTTAAAGAAAATTATGTGTGTATAAGATGTCAACACATGCACTTAACCTTTGAAAGCATACTTTTTACTAATCTGGAAATTGTTCTTGTAATATTACTGTGTTTTTCTTCAGAGTACGTACTAGGAGCAAAGGCCTAGTGATGTTCTTGAAAGTTACTGAATGTAATATATGAGCAAGAGACCGTATTGGGTCTTAACATCCAGCTGATGTCAAATTAATAACTATCAAGTCGTGTTCAACAAATGCTTAACTGGCACAGTTACTTTTAGTGGTAAGAGAGTTAGCTTTGTGTTCTGGTAGGCATGGTTTGATCACTGACTATGTCAAACCTGGGATGTAAAAATTATGTTATCCTCTCACTCCCTGCTAAGTGCTCAGCATTTCTGGGTAAGAGAATGACTGGTTGGCTCAGTGTCAGGATAATGTGACTGAGTGAAGTAGCATGACAGTATGTGTCTGTGGTGTGATATTTTAACAAGACTGCACTATGTAGTCGTCATCATTACGCACTGTCACAAGCAGACACTGACTCAATATAACCTAGACATGAGTTGAAGGGTCAATATCAATGCTTAATGAATAAAACAACAACATAATAATTATGTTCCAATGCAGCCCAAAGTTATTAAAAGATATATTTTAATCACATTAATTTAATCAGAGCTTTGTAACTTTCTTTTTAAAAACAGACATTTTTAACTTTAAATCTTGATGTGCCCCAATTAATAGCCCTTGGTCACACTTTGAACAAAGTTCAATCCTAAATTAATTAAAGTATGCAACATATATATACTATGCACTTTTTGTTCACAAGAAATTCAATTTTTTTTTTTTAAATATTATAAACTAAGAATGGTCTTTGTTAACCTTTAAGTTCTATATATCATTTAAGGGTCATGTTTTTAAACACTTGAGTCTCCAATGTGTCCAAGTCTTAACATACATTATGAAGCATCAAAGCTCTAAAATACATAGAAAGTTTTTTTTCTCCTACGATCTATATAGGTTACATCACTCAGGAGAGGTTGGTTTTATAAATGTATCCCACATGTTAGATAACACCTAGCGCTGTTCCTATTGGCTGAAACCTGAATAGAAATGACGTAAAAGTACCATGACCTCTCGTGAATGATTTACGCTGTCTCTACCCTCGCACCAGATATAATTAATTCTTTAATCAGGTTTTTTAATTCTTGAGTTTATATTTTCAAACAAAGCGATAACAACTATTTCTTATTCCTTGTTTGTGCCTGGATCTAGATAACTATTCTGCCAAGGGTGATTCAAAATATGAACAAGCCTCAGTTCTTTGTAAAATCTGAAAATTAACTAACTTGAGAGAGATAAAACCCGATATCCAATCATAACTCTTTGGGGAACCTCTATGTATCATTAATCTATATATTGCTTAATTAAATGTTGGGCTGAAATTGGTGAAATTTATGGCACTGAGTAACAAAATGAACCAAAGGTCCATTGACCTTTAAATATTAATCTATGGTTGAAACACACATCACTATCATTTCTTTTGATACTTGATTGATATATTATATTTAAATAAGAGGACTGTTAACGCGTCCATCTGGTTGAAATCTGCCTAGTAGTTTCAGAGAAGATGTCTTTTAAAGGGATACTGAAAATTTAACCCTTTTGGCCCTGCCTACCTGTCCCTTAGGGTGGTGGTTTGGGGTGGGTCAGAACCTTCAATTGTATAATCTTGAATTCCCTTCCCTTAAGGATGTTTCTTGCCAAAATTGGTTGAAAACAGCAGAGTAGTTTCAGAGAAGATGTTGTTTAAAGGCATATATATGTCAAATTTAACCCTTTTGGCCCAGCCTACCTGTGTTCCTGGGGGTTCAGAGACTTCATCTTGAATCCCCTACCCCTAAGGATGCTTTCTGCCAAATTTGGTTGATATCTGCCCAATAAGCTCGTAGGAGATGCTGTTTAAAGCAAAAGTTTAGGAACCACAGACAGGATTTGTATAAGAAAAGTCCACCTTATATAGACCTTCGATCCAGATGGACTAAAAAGAATTCCCCCTTCAATCCCCTAGTAGTGCTCCCAGGGGATGGGGCAAGCTAAAACATTTGATTAAATCTGTATGCCCCTCCTCTGAAGAATTATTCTCACCAAGTTGGGTTGTAATTGATCAAATGGTTCTGAACAATTCGAAAACTTGATATTTTTGACATAGTGTTCAACATAGATGACCCCAACAGGTGCAACCTATTTTTGACCCATGGGTAACATCTTGAACAAACTTGGTACTCCATACACTGAAGTTATTGTGTACTTTATTGCAAACAACAAACTTGAGTTTTTAAGAATTTTCTACTGTTGCTATTTTGGGCCCCGTTATTTCAATACAATTTGCT
Source organism: Pododesmus macrochisma (assembly GCA_032359645.1). NCBI lineage: Eukaryota > Metazoa > Mollusca > Bivalvia > Pectinida > Anomiidae > Pododesmus > Pododesmus macrochisma. Next base: position 2,191 of record JAUMGZ010193364.1, on the reverse strand, counting down.
GACCCTTCTTTCCTTTAGAATGCTAATCCTATCAAGTTTAGTTGAAATTGGTCCAATTGTTTTGGAGGAGTAGTAAAAATGTAGAATATTAACAATGTGCTACTCAGGTAGCCCTAAACTTTTATATCATCCTAAAATGTGTTATCTATTTTTTACTCCAGGATCTAGTCTTGAACACACTCAGTGTGCCAATCCCCTAACATAACTGCATACTCAAGAATTAAGCTTCAGGCCTTCCAATGTACATTGTATAAGATTTTTGAAATTTTGTCTTATTTTTCCAGTTTTTACTCCCTAGTACATTGGCACAAATCTGAGTGTGCAACATTGGGAATGCTTCTAACCAAATTTGGTTTATTTTGGCCCAGGTGTTTTCGGAACAGAAGTTGAAAATGTGAAAAAGTAACATAATTTTTACACAAATAGTGACCCCAAAATACTTAATCTTTTTTTAGCACAGGGTCACCCCTTGAATAAAACCTTTTTTTTGCTCCATGGGTCACATCTTTAATAAACTTGTTTCTTCATTCCTAAGGTAAACTACACGTAGAAGCAATGGCTGCAGCTTTCTAGTTTATAGGAAGTTTTGTTTTGAAATTTTGTTTAACTTTCCTCTTTCTAGTTCCCTATATAGCTAGTGGTGCCTCATTGAGGTGCAAAATCCCATCATTTCAACAGATGTGAATACAACTTAGGCAACTAGGTTACATAGACAGGTCACACTTTGATTATTTACATCTGAACATTTATTGATACAATTACAATAAGGCAGATGGATTTGTCTCCCTTTAATCATATGTGCTTCATACGTTCTATAATTGAGTTGCCTCCCTTTAAGCAATTAAAATTAAACATGTTAAAATGATTGGTCTCTCTTGATTCTAGATGTTTATATTTTTGGAAAGGGTTTATCTGATTTTTTTAATGAGTGTTCTTTGCTTTTGTTGGCATATATATAATGAAGAATTTTGTTGAATGATATATATTTCACATATCCAGTGCTGGGATATTGCATTAATAAAGAGAAAACAAAAATTTGATCTTAATAGGCTAAAAAAAAAAGATATTAAAAAAGATTTCTACACTATAAGTTGTCTGACAATGAGGAAATGTTGAAACATAACCATAGGAATTTAACACAGTAATTAATAAATGGGCTATAAAAATACATGTCGTTCTTAATCAACATCCACATACAAATTTGAGACATGATTGCATCCTAGGATGCTATTACCACAATTTAAGTTGTGACCTACATTTTACGGTCCAGTGAATTTGTTAATTTCCTATTGTTAGCACTGATATCAATGTTAGTGAGTTTATCTCAGTTTCTCTTTTATAGTTTATACAGGTCAAAATGTGAGCAAGAAACTTCATGAATTTATATCCCCTACTTTTAAGGTACCTTACAGATTCAGAATACATGTACTCTGATCTTTTCAACCTGACCTAAATATTTGTGACCGATGACAGCAATCCCAATATCGTTCCAATTAAAATTAGACCTGTATATTCCGCTCCTCGACGATACACTCCAATACAGGATCTATGACAACACCAAGTTTGATGTCACCTCAGTATGACATTTGGTCTTAGCCAATCAGCGCTTAGCCTTCTTAATCGTCGCATGCTGAGTTGACCTCAACATGGGTGTTGTAAGATCCTGTATTGGAGTGTATCGTCAAGGAGCGGAATATACATGCAGGTCTAATTTTAATTAGATTGTCCACACATTAACCTTGACAAAAAGGAAATCTTAAGGCTTTGTGTTCTGATAACTATAGGTAACACATAGTTTAAACCACTATCCTAAAGCATTAAAGTTTTATAATTAGTACACATAGATTCTCGTGACTTTATTTATGACTTTTTAACTTTTCCAACTCACGGCAACTGCATTGTTTGATATAATTTATTTTAAGGTATTTAATTTTCCGATTCAATGAATTTCTATTTATTAAGTCTCTATTTTAACTATACTAAACATGAATAGAAGTGTTGGGTGTTAAACACAGCAGGATATAACATACTGAATGTTGTACCACCTTTTATATAATGTTAAGAGTGTGTGATTGTGTGTGTGTGTGTGTGTGTGTGTGTGTGTGTGTGTGTGTGTGTGTGAGTTATATTGCAGCTTATATATGTATAAATATATTTTCATGAATTAATATGTCGTTTATAATATTACTTA
>JAUMGZ010193363.1:0-24003 GCA_032359645.1 Pododesmus macrochisma | reverse complement strand
CTGGTAGTTAAACTTACAAAAGAAACACACATAAATATGGCATTGACAGACAGTGCAGTTCTGGTAGTTAAACTTACTAAAGAAACACACATAAATATTGCATTGACAGACAGTGCAGTTCTGGGGGTTAAACTTACAAAAGAAACACACATAAATATGGCATTGACAGACAGTGCAGTCCTGGCAGTTAAACTTACAGAAGAAACACACATAAATATGGCATTGACAGACAGTGCAGTCCTGGTGGTTAAACTTACAAAAGAAACACACATAAATATGGCATTGACAGACAGTGCAGTCCTGGTAGTTAAACTTACAAAAGAAACACACATAAATATGGCATTGACAGACAGTGCAGTTCTGGTAGTTAAACTTACAAAAAAACAAAGTGCTACAATCAAAGTTCATTGTATCAAAAGTGCACATAATGACCAACTAACAAACTAAATGGGCTACATGTTTCAAAACTGTTGGAATGTTTAAATGAGCTTGATTGAAATTGACCTGGGTCCCTAAAAAGAATGTTTTAAATATTCTGTTATTGAGCTACATGTTAGCAACTAGATTCAACCTCAAACACATTATGCTGACTCTGAATTGTTGTATCTTGTCCTACCATCATAAATTTATTTATCATTTAGTTGGAACTAAGGAAAATCTGATTATCATTACATTTGATCTTATGTGAATTACCTGTAGCATGTCTAGATTGAGTGCTGCCATATTGTTGAGCATCTTAAGACCAGCAAGTGCCACAGCAAGGGTGTGTTGTGGAAACTCTGGTGGAGCTGTGTCACTTCTGCTGGGAGCACCCGAGTGTAGTAACATGCCATAGAGAAGGGAGACAATCCCTACTAACTCTGTCATCTCATATGTGTTAATCAACTGTGTTGGATCTTCCTGTTTCTTCTTGTCAAATATGGAATTGTTCCTGCAAACACACAAAAACTACATTACATGTAGGTTATTATTTTTTTTACTTTTCTTTCCTCTTAGATAGACAGAGTACATGAAAGTTTATTCAAACACATTTCTAAAACCTACATCATAAAATGGTTTTAATGTCATGAAAAGTTTAAGAAATACAGACAAAGCGATAGAGCTCTAAAAATCTATTCCCTAATCCAGTCCCCCTGTTATTAAGCCTACAGTCTTAAAAAGAGACTTATTAAAACCACTTGATTCCAAACTGTTAAGATTTTTAAAGTTGCATGCCTATCAAAGGAATCGCCTCTATGGATTGCTGAACAGCGGACCAGAGTAATAGACTATGGTGCAAGTGCTAACTCAAAGATGAAAACATTATGACAGGTGACGCATGTGGTACAGTACACAAACACAAACTCTGTTAGATGTTTTGAAAGTAGAAATGCTGAATTATGTGTTATAATGAGGACTTTTTTCTAATGTTATTTTTTGCTACTTGATTTCAGCAGGTGCAAAATATGACTCAAAAGTGTTGATCTTTAGCCAAGTTAGAAAAACTACTCTCTTAATCAAATTAATAATTTTATACATCACAATGAATTAAACAGACAAAGAGTTAACGAAAAATACAATTAAATAAAACATAATCAAAACCTCAATGAGACAATTAAGTAATTTTAGATGACCAGCTAACTGTCGATAGAGACCACAGAGCCAATCTCATTAGCTAAGAGTTGTGTAAATATTTAAATTCAATTATTCAAATATCTCATTTTTGTCACTTGGGTGCACAGCCTTCATTGTTCATGATTTCTGGTCAGGTCCCCGTCTGACTCGTGACAGGTAGGGTTACACCGTTACAGCATTGTAACATGGCAATTTGTTTGAAATATTTATAGAGTAACATGACCTGCGTACTCAGTGGACAATGGTATGACATAGCGAGACTGACACAATGCGTTACCATTATTTCTCTGATTTATTGTTATCAAGCGATGTTATCATTGGTGAATCCTCAGAGAAACTCTAACTGGTGATGAGGCAAATCAAACATGCTTAATGCATGACACAGGATATAAATCATCTACAGTATATATAAACCATAAAGATGGGTAAAAAGATGTACTCTTTTTTTAGATCTCTCTACAGTACTCTGAATGATACAATTTTAGTGAAATCTATTGATTCATAAGAATACATAGAGATCCCTGTGATAAAAAGATGTACATTTTTTGTATAATATGTACATGTAAATTGCCAGACAACTCATTATGAACCTTTTTAACATACATGTACATCTAAAACTTTTTTCAACTCCAATTAATGCAATCTAAGAATTTCTTTTTTACCGTTATCTGTTAAAAAATTGATGAAATATAAGTCAAGAACAATTTCTTACTTTCAGTCAATACTGATTTACTTAAATGCTGAAAATGCAACCAAAAACAATTCCTTTCATCACTATTTTGATATAGTTAAATTTCTAATTAAACTGTTATCTTTTTGAATACATTAAAGCATCGTTGCTGTGAAATGGTTTTATGTAATGCAAGCATCTGCAATTTATAGGTTATTGATGTCATGTCTTTTAGCAAGCTGTCTGATAAAAAAATGACACATAAATACTTTCACTTTTCTTTTCCCAATTGTTAGTTTTCAAGGTTGCATCATCTTTTAAGAAAGTAAGTCAGAACTCAGTACAAGTTTAAACCAAGATGAATTATAATATCTGTACAAATTAAATCAATTACATGTACTGGTAAAAAATATTCTGTTTACACATCTTTTTTTTAAAAGTACAAATTTTCAATATTATTTATATTTTCTAATATAGAAATTTACTATCTCAAAGTTTTAAGCAAAAGAACAATTTTCATAAGAAATGAAAAGTTTGGCAGAAGGAGAATATAAACACAATATTCAGGAAATCAGTTATTCCATCATGTGTTTTGATAACATATTATTTTCTTTGGACACAAATGAGTCATAATGGACCATAGCTGTATTTATCAATCTTGCCTTTAACAAGCATGTGTATCTTGGGTGGAATAAATTCACTTAAGCCTAACCGTTAATCTAATGGTGTGTTCTTCTGGGACGATCCAATGTTCCATTAAATGACGCTCTCTCGGCATGATTCGCATTAATAAGTTAATAAAAGCAGGGATTGTACGATTCTCTCAGATTTGCGAATGTCATATCATATCGGGATTATAGGTAGAAAAATACTGCATGTATTGACAAGCCCTAAATTAGGCCTTTTGTTGATGGCTATCCTAGCGATTAATTTAATAACGACGCACAGCAACCGTAAATTATTGTCATAATTATCCTGCCAAAATATAACTCATCTACCGAAACTGCAAAAATATCACTTTTTATTGCAAAATATTACTTCATAATGCACACAAATACAGTTAAAATCTCTGCGTCGGATTAGACTGAGAGTTACAGATACACTTGATTAGGCCGGTACGGGACAATGGTTTGGTATTGTGGCAATCTCAATCTCATCAGCTCTGCTTTATATAGACCACTGTACAACATCTACGCCTAGATAACACATTTTTTACCCAGTCTTTTATATGACACTTTCAATGTATTGAAATCAGTGTATTTTATTTTATATTTTTTTTCATTGGATGATCAGTTTTATAGCATTAATGACAATCTGATAAATATTTTATTCTAAAAATTCTGCAACTATTGAAGGGACAATGATAAGATACATAGACAATGTTTCAGAGTGACATCCTGCCAATGGAGGATTCCTGTGTTTTTTATTTCTATGCATCAAAAATTATCATAAGACTGATAAAAAATGTGTTTGAAACTTAAAAAAGATATAAATATAAAGATATAAATAAATTTTGTACGAAGGTACCAAAAAATGACTGTCTCCTATAGTTTGACAATAAAATTACAGTAAATAGGATCAGCTGAGCTAGCATTAAAATACATGGTATTATCATCAGTGTTTGTATTCCTTCCTCGTTTGTTCATTTATAAAAAAAATTCTGATGATCTAATGAAAACAGCTTACATATTATAAGTGTGAGTGTATTATACCAACCAGATTAATTTAAAAGTTGGGCCATGAATGGTTGATAACAGTTTTTCTTATCACAAAGCCATTATATCTCAGCTTTTTAATTAAAATTGTGCAAACATTACAATGTATGTAATTTTAGCTTTCAACTTGTTCATAGATTTTCATCATTAATGGATGTCACTCAATAACATTAACTCAATTTCATGACCTACATAATCAATATATGTGGGAAGTAAGTTACATACAGTCGGTTAAATAGTGTCAATAGAACAAAGAAATCTCAACTCTTCAGTTATAGAAGATAAAAAGGAACTTTTATTTATTGTAAATATCCTCAAATATCTTCTGCGTGTCGCCCCTGAACTGATGCAAAAATTGTGTTTAATTTGTATATTGTTAGAGAACGATTTTACTTTTACATATATATGCTTTATATAACAGATTTGATATAGATTGAAAATTCTTGGTGACGTATTTTTTCGAGATTACATTTGTAAACGTCTCAGACTTTATCCTTTTAATGAGAGTAAATCTTGTAACTATCAAACACTTCCTTCAAAATGACGCTCTCCAAACGATACAGGGGAAATAATATTATTTAATCAAAATATGAGTAGTACTCAGTAACGACTAACGCATTGACAGTAAGTTTCACCGATTCACTCATGAACTTTGCAAGTCTAGCCTGGCTTCCCTAGTTACAAGTGGAAGAAATTTGGCTGCTTGAGATTTATCTTACTTTATTTTGCCCCAATGTAGCTTGATGGCATCCTAATTTTTTATGCAAAGCAGGTATTGATCAGTAATAAAGGTGTGATCCAGTGTAGACTTTTTACACTCGCTTTCAATGATGTTACATTCTGTTTATTCTTACATATTTTATGCGTAAAATTCTCCAAAAAACAATAGTGGGAAATAGCTGGAATATCGCTGGCAACGATCTCATACATATGTACAGTTCCCTGTGCAAATAAACATTTGCTTTCAGTTTTAATGGTCAGCGCCCTCTATATTAGTAAAATGGTCATGACCCCACACCAGGTCTCCAACTGATAGAGTGTCATTTTGCCAAACCTATCGCCAATGTAGCAAATTTGCTGTTATATCATGTGTCATTATTCCATACCTATCGTCAATGTAGTAAATTTGCTGTTATATCATGTGTCATTATTCCATACCTATCTTCAATGTATCAAATTTACTGTTATATCATGTGTCATTATTTCATACCTATCGTCAATGTAGTGAATTTACTGTTATATCATGTGTCATTATTCCATACCTATTGTCAATGTATCAAATTTGCTGTTATATCATGTGTCATTATTCCATACCTATCGTCAATGTATCAAATTTACTGTTATATCATGTGTCATTGTTACATACCTGTCGTCAATGTAATAAATTTGCTGTTATAAAGAGGGTAATTGTGAAGACTTGTATATAATGGAAGCTCTAACTATGTCTTTATTTAGTCAAATGAGTTATATCTCTAACCATCATCAAAGTATGTAGCAGAAAAGTACATTCTTCAAAGATGCCAAGTGTCACCCAACGTACCCTTTAACCCCTCTCGTACCCTCACAAATTGACTATAACACTATGCAGGATACAACACCTCAAAATCGTGAAATTCAAATCAAAGGCATTTCTATCCCATATGCTGCAGACATTTATACCGTTAATTGCTGCATAATGGTATCAAGATCCAGAAAATTGCTGGTTTGGCATTCACTGGGGATCTAGTGCCACGCCCCCTACTAACCAAAGGTGTAAAGACTAATCCTACATCATACAACCTTCCCTAGTCTATAATTACATGGTGTAAAGAGAGGTGAACAATTGGAGGATGATGAAAGTCAACGTGAAGAACTTTCAGTTTGTCCCTGTTCTGTTATTCCACCACAGGGACATCATATTTAACCCATTGGGTGTATTTAAAAGCAACATTACGGTGCTCTTGTAGTATGTTGCAATAATCATTAATGCATTTTTGTCACCTTTAATATGAACTTGTTTTGTGTTTCACTTTAATGTGCAGTAAGGTTCCACGATGGGTGTATTTAATGAGAAATTTACCCCACTTTCATATGACACAACAGTAAGCTTTCAGAATCTTCCGTACAAAACTTTAACGACAAATTTTTCACTCGTAATAAAACGCGGCCGATGCTAATGGAAGTACAGCATTACTTCTGAAATGATCTGGAGAGTTGAAAAGAGAAGTGTAAGATTTCATCACCCCAAAAACTGAGACAATACGATATTAAAACGCAAAATAATACCAGCATCAAATTGAAGTGCGGAAATAAAATCTGTATCGCTTCAAGAATCTGCGACAGTGACTACTGTGAAAGGAAAACAGAGTAACAAATCACAACACATTCATCTTGACTTGTGAATATCAAGATTTCTAAGATCGAATTTTTCACAAAGTTAATATGAAACCTCATCTTAAGATTGAAAACATTTTTAAACCTCTATATTTCTTTTGCATTTTGTTACTTAAATATTTGACACAGTAAAATATATGTAAACTATCTCTATTTTTTCTCCCTGACAAAATTTCTCAAAAGAGCTTTGTTTATCCGAACACTTTTCATTATGAGTCAAGTGTGAATTCAAGAATTCTAAAAGCGACCACATAATGTTATACAAGCCAGTATGTTAAGTTTAAACTTATCTATGACTACAAATCAAAACAACCAATGCTGAAATTTCTTTATCGACAGGCAAAAAAGGACTTGTGAATCAATATTCAAAATAGTGTAAAGAAGCGACCAAAAGTAACCTATGAGTTCAGGCTTGGCGATCCCTTAGCATCGCATATACAATGTATCAGAGAAATAGCCAGGAGAAAATTACAACAAGGCAACATTTTATCAGCGGGGTATCATTAATAATTTCAAAAAAAATTCTGGTCAGTCCCCTAATCCACACTGAGGCTGCTGTCTAGGTTTGCCTCAGGTTGACTACTTCCCAGCATTCAACACTAAGACTCAAACCTGAGCCATGTTGATGAGAAGAGATATGTCTCACAGAGTCTACAATAAATTGTCTCCTACTCTAGATTTAACAAACATTTCCAATATTGCAATCAAAGAAACACTTAATATTGGCATTTATATGTTAATCAATTGCCAGATTTTATGACCATTTTTATCAAAGATATCAAAAATTGTAAAGCTATAACTATGGTGTTGTTGTGTTATATCTGTAGCCGTCGGCCATTTATAAAAATAAAAAATATCGTGAAGCCTCGTTAAGAACAATGTCAACAGTACAAGTATCGTCACGCATTCTCTATCTACCAGTACATCACTTGCCTCAAAGCACTAAACAGTATTTGTGATTCATGCAGTATTCCACTTTATATCATTCAGAAAACAACTTGATGTTCAGGATTTTGAGAACATTCATTATCATTGCAACACATTAATTACTACTGGTATCAAGATACTTAATATTCTGTAATAAAAAATGAAATTTTATCAATATGAGCACTTTGAGAATGTAACCATCCTCGAAGGACTGCCTTGAGGTATTCTCACGATCCACAGGGTGACTCAAAAATATATAAGGACAAAACTAATAGACAAGGAATATTAAGATCATACAATGAAATTTCCTAAATTGTTTTTCAATTGTGTTGGCAGAAACACAATTTCTTATGCTTTCAACACTTAATTTACGGCAAAACCCCCCAAAAACATTGGGATACTTAAATGTCTGGGTAACAGTTTGTGTAATGTAAAACTTCCTTGCTAACACAATCTGAAATGACAGTACAGGTATACTTGGAACAAATAACAGTATACCTAGAACCAATAAAATGACTGGTAATTACTTTGATATAAATGTCTAAAAAAAACCTCAATATATCATTTTTGGAAAAAATATATATATAGAATTTTTTTTCTCTTTTTTCTGCAACCATTGCTAAAAGTGAGCAATATAACTTTAAACATTGCACTTTATTTCTATAATTTCAGCAATCTCAGATTTCTTGTCTGTACAAGAAGGCCCCATGTTGTGAGGCTCATGATTTCTTACCTTTTTGACATGAATTTTGTCATAGCTACAAGTAGTCCCATGCTGTGTTGGAGGAATTCGGCACCATCTTTGTCACTATCAATTGGGCCCTGAACACTACGGAAATATGTTGTCAATTTATCCACAATACCAACGCTGATGATATAGCTGAAAAATATTAAATTCCATTAGAATACTCTTTAGAAACCTATATAAGTATGTGATTTGGTTTTCCTGGCATCAGAATGTGCTTGTTTAATGTGGTTTACTTCTCTTCTTCATACTGTAGGATTGACAAACAGATATTCAGAAGGAATAGGGAAACATCTTAGCCCCTGACCTCATTTGTGGTGGGGGAAGGGACACAAATATACATTTATTTAGCGAATGCCACCAAAATTTTGTTTATACATAAAGAACTTAAATTACAATCAAAGCATTGATTAAAACGTATTTTCTATTCTGTCTTCTGAACCAAAAAACTGGAAAAGCTATCAAGAATATTATACATCTTGAAAGATAAACCGTAATGTATTATGACAATAAATGTTGGGCATTTCATGTCATAACAAATTAACAAATACCATAAAAGAGATTAACATCATATTTTCAATGCTTCAACCCAACACCATCCTAAAAGAAAATAAGAAAATTTCTATTCCTTGTTCTTACTTTGACCATGGTAAGTATGCCACAAATTATATTTGACTTTAATTATAGAATAAACAATTATTAAACATAGCTATTTATTCCATGTTCATGGATATATTCACTTTAATGTTTTCAGTTAACTCGATATTCGTCTGCCCAAACAGGGTCAATAAGGTCAGATTTATGATGATGTAAAATCAGAGATAATTCATAAAGACACAGGACACTGGAAATTAATCTTTAATATCATAAATCACCAATCTAAAGTAATTATCAATTATAATTTCAATAAATCAAACTCCAACTTGAAACCTGACATTGGGAGTCAGACATTAATATAACACAGGTTATTGCTAACCATTGATCAATCTCACTGTATATAATCTTTTCAATCACACGATTTCCAGATATTGTAACAAAACCATAATGGCAGAATTCTGCTTTGCATTTTCATCAAAAGCCTTGTGCTGTTTACAAAGGCAGAGATCACTGTTGATTGAATTGTTAACAATATGATTTAAATTGCTTTGCAATGAAGACACGTTAAAAATCACCAACAGATTCATCTAAATTCTAATCAAACAAGACAACAAAAACCTGACTCTGTGACTCAGGTATCGAATGAAGCAATCGCTTACTACGCTTACAAATATCCATTTAACTGGCTTTTTATTGCACCCGCGTTTATAGGTTTAATCAACAAATAATGAAATGTCTTTATTATACTTCGATTAATGCTCTAACTAATGTCGAGGCTGTATGATATGGAGTACAGGGACATCAATGATTGAGTGAACGTATGCACAGTGTATTGCATGCTTGTTTGTCTTTGAAATGAAACGGACAATTAATTTTTTAATAACACCTAATATTGTATTGGACTGCATGCAGAGAGCCTAAATGCAGTTTATTTCGAACGCTTCTTTGGTTCTGAATAAAAAATAAAAAAAAGCAAAAAAAATTCCAAACATATATTGACAGATTTTGAAATGTGCGCAGAATGTTAATGAGAATGTTATTGAAGTGAATAAAATTACAAACTTCTTTGTCCTTAAATGAAAACAGAAACAATAAGATTCCAAACACAAGAACCCTCGCTGGTAGATCTAATTTCAGTCAATGAATATGCAGGTTTTAATGCAGTGATGCATGCTTCTTATAACTTATACAATGCAAATACACAATGAAATTTAGACACAGACAATTTAGTTAATGGTGACATTGGAATAGTTATGGTCATTAACTTCATGACATGCCCATTGTGCAGAATTGATTCTCCATGCTTCTTTAACTCCGAGAACGACACGAAACAGTAAACTTCTAACGATAGACACCCAATACTAGGCCATTCATATTATACTTCCTAACTCGCGATTAATAAGTTGGAAAACAAAAACATAAAACTATTAGGTGAAGATTTGACGGAAATTGGAACAGGCCTTTCACTAATTAGGGTTTTTGTGCTGGTTTTATGGATGTGGGTTGTAGTGTGTATTGAGAGAACCCAGCATGGGGTACAACGAAAGGGAAATTAAAATATGTTCAGGATCAAATGTCAGGACGACAGACAGCCACAGACTCTTATTTCCGGTGACGTGAACACTACAATGTGAACCAATCAACTGTGATCAAAACCAGTTGGGGTCGAAACATCGATAATGAAGTGCCCTGACAATCGTTTCCTCTCCATTGTTTATGTGGTATCAGAAATGAAAGGTAGCAATAAAACGTCATTTTTGTCTCCATTATTTCTGTCCGTTCACTGTCATCGTTAAAACAGTAACACGCATTCACACAATATTCATCTCTGTAATATATCGTGCATGACAACTGTCATCTCTACATATCTGTTTGAACCATAATTATAAGATGATCAAAAGTTGTCATTAAAACATAGCAACTCTGCAAATGGAGTCCTGTCACTGAATCAAGTCTGCTGGTTTTCTTCTGAATTTTTCCTATATTTTGTACAATTGTTAATTAGATTTTCCTAATCATGGTTTTTATGGTTTTTATATCCTTACTTGTTAACTTGTTGCAAGCACTGAGAATATACAAATGTTGATCTAATGTATGATTTTTACATATGCTGTGCATCAATCAGATGAAATTTTCTAAGTTTGATGTGAATAGAATAAACATTTCCTTCTGACATTTTAAAATTCATCACATGAATATAGCATTACAGAATCATGCACAGTGTAAAAAGTTAAAAGCACCAGAACAGAGCTTTGCCAATTACAAAATATATAGGAGGGATGAAAGGCCAGGATCCAAGCAAAAGCTGAAATTCTTTTTTGAAAACAAAAATTTTTCAACTTTAGACTTGGAACTGATATTAATTCAATCAAATCAAGTCAAGACAGAGAAATGGATTCCACATCACAGATCTTGGACTGTGTTGGAAAGCAAAGAGATATCACATTTCTTGGAACATAAATATGATCAAAAATGACAAGATTAAAACTGAACATTAGTCCCAACACATGCCAAGGAATATCTATAACTTTGTGGCTTACCAAAGCTTTATTGTGATCCCTTATTTAACTGTGTCATTAAAATGTTTTAAAGACAATTCAGTGTCATAGTATCAACACAGATATAATCACTACTGATGCCATAATTACGCTTTGTTTTTCCCTCAATGATTTAAGTATTGTATGATTCTCTCGGTAATCGCACATTGTGGAAATTGTTACCCTTAATCCTATCATGGATTAATCGAGATCAATAATTAAGCATAATTCTACATCATTTGTTCAAAGCCTTTTATTAAACCCATCCTTCTGTGTGTGTTTGTCTTTATTTTTTTATGATGTCCATCGAGATGAAGGAAGATCATGTTAAGACTTCATGATTTTTTTCGGGTCAGTGCAGATGTCAAATTTGGCAATCTTTATAAATCTGATACTTCACATGGACAAACCGAGCTTATACATGTGCCCATTTGGGATAAGCCTGTGGTGGCCCCGATGCCAAACGCCAGTCTGCGATCCGATTGTATCAAAATTTACAATCAAATTGCCGTAGATGACACCACTGGTTACGGCATTATCAATCATCATTGAAATGGCCGTTATCTGGCCATGCATCATCTTAATCACCTGATCAGTGGGAATACACACATTCAACCATAATCCATGTACGCCCCATTGTCATTCATGTGAAAATCGTCTTCGTTTATATTCGTCTTTTTTTACGTTAAAAATGTTTGCAATAAGAGGCTTATTGTTGTGGCAATCCCTCCAGTGACTCTGTGGCCATCACTCAAGTGTAAATCACACAGATTTCCTATTTTCTCCGATCCTCTCTGTTCATTTTAACTCGTCAACAACTGTAAACATCCTGTCAGATTTAAACCATCTTAAGAGTTGACAAAAACAAGGGCACTTCTAAGAAAAACAATTCCTGATTCTACTCATCCCTGATCTAACATTTTACTTTCCAAACAGGAAAACGCTACTAAGAATGAAAACAACACCTCAATCTCAACCAGGTCCCAACATCAAAATATAATACTGTACTTATCTTTTAAAACAAGCAACACTCAAGTTCTTACTTAGAAAAATACTACCAAACTTAAACAATTTTAAATATCAAATGAATACTTTGCTTGTTGTATTTTGAATACATGTACAATGCAATTAGAAAGGTAAAACCAACTACATGTAATATACATAAATATAAAACCTGCTGGTCACAGGCAGAGATATGTTATACATGTTACTGGTCACAGGCAGAGATATGTTATACATGTTACTGGTCACAGGCAGAGATATGTTATACATGTTACAGGTCACAGGCAGAGATATGTTATACATGTTACAGGTCACAGGCAGAGATATGTTATACATGTTACTGGTCACAGGCAGAAATATGTTATACATGTTACAGGTCACAGGCAGAGAAATGTTATACATGTTACTGGTCACAGGCAGAGAAATGTTATACATGTTACTGGCTGCTTGCTGTGTTTTAAAGACTCTAGAAGCCTGGGAGTACATTACTCTAAACAAGAAACCCAAGGGCAGGTCATGCCACAGGCCTAGGAAAGATTTTGCAGAACTACTTTTTGACAGTAACAAAGTTTGCAAGGAAAAGTAAACATCACAACAAGTATTTCTTAATGTCACATGTTTATTGTACCAGGTTTATACCCAGGATCAACTGAATCCAATTGAGTATCCTGATTCCAAACAACATGGCTACTGCAATAACGGTAACAAGTTCCACAGCTAGAATAAAGCCAGTTGATTAATTTTAAGCTGTATTTTATAACTGAATGAAGCCACAACTTATGTCAAAATGGCTTAGATGAAAATATATGGTGGTCATTTCTGTGGAAAGAAACAGAATATTGGAGGGAATGCATATGCATAGGTTAGCGATTCCATACCATTCCAGGTCATCTCAACTTCAGCAGAAATATTTCACTTGAAACATTGCGAACTCAGCTTAATTTTGAAAGTGTTGTTTCACTGAAGTATCACACCACAGACACATAAACATGAAAAACAGAACTTGTGTAGGATTGCAATAGATTAGTGTGTCAATAAACTAATATTTAAATCAGAGAATTTATATCATAATGATTATAATCATTAAAAGTAATTTTTTGTAATAACCATTTTATCAATTTCATAAATGTCACACTATTTCATAACAGCACGTAGGAAATACTTACCGGGTATCAAATATGTATCAGTTTTCTGAGCAGGACATTTCTGCATCAATTTACTTCATATATTCAAACAATGTAACTTTAACAAAAATGTGTTCTTTTTTGTTGTATTTGATAAATAAAGAAAGGAACCAACTTTACAGACTCCACATATAAACATGTCAGAAAACAGGTTTATGGGCTTTTTTGCACTAACAAATTTGTCAAAATGCATTATAATTGCGATTAAGATGCCTGTTTTTACACTTTCTGTATGACTAGAAAAAACAGTAATGAGTCTACAATGTTTATCTTTTGTATTAGAACAAAATAAAATCACATGAGTTTACAACGAGACCGCCTCATTCCTGCTGATTCGGAGACTGTGTTCCAAGCTTTGGGAACCGAAGTGTCGACACTATGATTTTACCTCACAGTTAGACAATAAGATACGATCATAGATAGGTGTTTATATTTAACAAAAACCTCGCAATGTAATTGTTTTTCTGTTCCTGTCTATTGCCTGGACACGGCAGGTAGTCCGATACAACCGATATCACCATTATGTAATTTCCATATCTGTAGGGACATGTGCTAGTCCAAGATGCACAATCAACGGAGAGAGCGACAGGAGTCACACCTTGCATTATTACACAGCACAGATAAACGTGTGATTATCAGGGGATGTCTATAATAACTGCATGTAACACACATTTATGCACAGTAGGTATGTGGAGAAATATTTATATGCAGACCGCCACCAAAAACAGATTCTCCATTCTTGTAGCATTGAATAGAAGAAAAATCAAATATTTAATTTTCTCCCAGCAGGTTTGTACATATGAGCATGAATCAAGGTGATCCATCTGGCCGATAACTCACAGTGATTTATCTAGATTTAGGAAATGAATTCTTTAAACATACAAGCATTATTTCCATTCTTTTAGCTCAGGAAACCTTGAATTAACAGAAATTAATATTTCTTGTTACACACGACAAGTATCATATCATTAATAGAAAAGGCGTTCAAAGACAACAAAATCAGATGGCACAAATGAATTTCAAATTTCAAGCTAAGAAGAAACTTTGAAGACAATAGAATTATTATGTTAAAGTTAATTACAGTTTTTGTCAAACTTTCACTTCCCTGTTATGTTGACAGAATTGAAAAAGCTATTTTATAAGCAGCAAGTCCAAGCTAACATGTCAAGTCCAACAGAAGACAGGAAAATAGCCACATATCAGTGTAATTGTCTGGTGAAAACCTTTTAAAGGAAAGTGAGACAGCACTATAAAGTTGGCCCTGACTTTCAATGTTAAAAGACAATGTTCAAATATGAGCTAAAAGTAAATGAACATCATTTCTTAATCTTCACAACAATACATTTTGTAACAGTTGATATATAAGGATGAATTATGATAAAAGATCAATAAGTAACTTTTCCTGTGTTATAATATTTTGTAAAAGCTCTTTAGATTAACTGCAATGTTGTGTTTGTTAAATCAATCCAGCTGATATGTGTCAAACACTTTTTTTGAAAATACAGCAAGTCACTTGAAAACAATCATCCAACTGTTATTTCTTAACAAAGCTACCAGTATCCTTGCAATAACAAGAAAAGTCTGTCCTTAATCAACTGATATGATGATTGTGAATAAAAAAAAACAACTTTAGTAGCTTTTTTCCAGACAGATACAAAATTTGTCGTAAAAGTGCAAACATGCATTTTAGAAATTTCACAGCTACTAAAAACAAGTAACAATTTCCTTTATTTTTTGTTATTCTTTAATTAAACACTTCATAGAATTCTTGCAATGAAATACGCCTATTCTAAAAGTACACAAAAATACCTCAATCATTCAGTGTATATGTCTATCAAAGATACATTGGTCGTGTAGAAAAGTGGCAACATTTACATGAACCATACGTCAGAAAAATCATTGTGGTATGCTGCAATTTGTAAGGATTAAACCACTGTGACATATCTTGTCTATCTGTGTCAGAGCTCGGCCCTATCTGCAGCTCCCCTGGGGCTATGAGCTTCACTGCCGTGAGTCTCAATACAGCACAGATATGCAAAATCCCAATATCTCTTCCCACTTGATAACACCACAAGGCTTTTGATAAAAATTTCGGAAACAATCTTTGGCAAATTTGATTATTTCTCTTTATCTCAAGTTTTCCTGCGATGAATTGACAAGGAAAATCTTATTTGTTGGTTTTTATTGAAATAACCACATCACGAGCATTCCATTGCGCATTGAAACCATGATGCAATAACTGTGGTCTATAGTAACTTGTCATATCATGGCAGAGGGGAAGCAACTCTTATAAAAAAATGGCAACAAACTTAACTGCTTCTGACACTATTTGTTTTTATCTTTCAAAAAATCAGAAACTTAAGACTTTCATCTTCAAATACTCTAATCTTCAGCAATTGAATGTCAAAACATTGAGGAATAAAAGTAATGATAAGCCAATTAAATACTGAAAGAAATGAAGAATTTTTATTTTGCCTCTTCCACGACACCTCTGCCACTATCACAAGTGCTTCTCACCAATTCAGATCCCCCATCATGTCCTGGATGGTTGATTGGTAAGATTACATATTTTACAAATTCAAATCAGACACACACCCATTAACACTGTGTGTGGTCACTTTAATTTAAAAATCTAACAAGAAAGACAATCAAATTTACTGTTTCTTCAAAACATTTTGCCTGGCCTTATTTTGCACATTCACACTAAGAAACCCGAAATCACACATGTACCAGTATGCAAAATATTTATATGAAAACATCTATTGATAAAGGTCACAAACCTTCATGATATTTCAAAGGTGAAAATAAAATTGCAACAAAGGCACCGCCAAGCGGAGCACAATACTCCCATCTGCAATTCTTAAGAAGAGGATGACAAGAGGTGTTGTAAAGATTAAAGTTGTTCAGTCAAACATTACTCATGATAATGAGCGGACACTGCGGATGGGTGACTCTTGACGGAAACAAAGGTCCATAACTCCCATAATTACGATCAGAAATAGTGTTCATCAAACTCATCCAAGCTTTTGAGGTAATGAACCTGCTTATGAAGTTTTGTGGGAATATGTTAAAAAATACTAAAGATATTGAGCGGACAACATTTCCGCAACAAAGGTTCATAACTCTCAAATTTACAAACGAAAAATTGTCAATATCGAATTCTTCCGAGAATTTATAGCCGTTAACAATTTTGTGAAATTTGAAGTTGATCTGTCAAAAATTACTCAAGATATTGAGTGGACACTGCACGCCAGCCGGCAACAAAGGGCCATAACTCTCAGATTTACAAACGAAAAATTGTCAATAGCGAACTCAGACGAGATTTTATAGCCATAAACAAATTTCTGAAATTTGAAGTTGATCTGTCAAAAATTACTCAAGATATTTAGCGGACACTGCACGCCTGCCAAACCGAAACTCAATACTGCTGTTCCAAAAGAAAAACAATAAAAAAATATAAAACCAACAATCTAATAAAAGACTTTTGTCAACAAATCCAATGTTGTTCTGCCTTTTCAAGAGACTGCAGTGTCATTGACAGAACTGTCCTACAGTGTGCTAAAAAGAGAATTGCACTGCCATGTGCTGTAGTTTGAAGATAGCACAGCCAGAGAATTTTGTAGTTTGATGATAGCACAGCAAGAGAATTTGTTCCAAATAAACTGATAAAATTAAAAGATAAGAAAACAATAAAACTACAAGAGTCAGAAAACCCTGTTTTACTGCTCTTTGTAATTACTCTTTATGTCTCCCATTAGAATAGTTCATTCCAAGTCAAACAAAATATGGTTACATGGCTTCACATTGTGTTTACTGTTTGACATAATTCTACTGTAGGCCAAGATTGTAGATTTCGTCATGTTACCTTCAACTGTCATTTTTCTAATCTGAATTATTATGTTATTGTTTTCCTGACAAGCTTCCACTGCATATTTACCTTTTTTCAAATAAATTTTCTAAATTCTGGAAATTCTTTACTTTAAAAACAGTTTACTTAATTTTCAGCAGTTTCTAAATCAACCAGTACTTATATCAAGCTAGCCTTAAGTTTCCCTATTATTCTTAGTCAAATAACAATTGATAAGCTTGAATATATATGTTTCTAAATTATTGATGTGAAAGGTTTATTTGAGGTTCTAACACTCAAACTTGCTCAAAAGTATCTATGAATGTGCTGTAGTTGTGTTAACATCTTTTAGACTACATGGATGATAATTGTGCCATCAATGAAGTCTTTGTTGTCTCACACTTATATTATCACTTTTCATGGTTTATCGAACAAGAAACAAACAGTCTGGAGGTTGATAAAATACACATCGAACAAGAAACAAACAGTCAGGAGCTTGATAAAATACACATCGAACAAGAAACAAACAGTCTGGAGGTTGATAAAATACACATCAAACAAGAAACAAACAGTCTGGAGGTTGATAAAATACACATCGAACAAGAAACAAACAGTCGGGAGCTTGATAAAATACACATCGAACAAGAAACAAACAGTCAGGAGCTTGATAAAATACACATTGAACAAGAAACAAACAGTCAGGAGCTCGATAAAATACACATATCAAACAAGAAACAAACAGTCAGGAGCTCGATAAAATACACATATCAAATAAGAAGAAAACAGTTTGGAGCCTGATAACATACACATATCAAACAAGAAACAAACAGTCGGGAGCTCGATAAAATACACATATCAAACAAGAAACAAACAGTCGGGAGCTTGATAAATTGTACTTATCAAAGAAGAAACAAACCGTCGGGAGCTGGATAAAATACACATTTCAAACAAGAAACAACCAGTCGGGAGCTTGATAAAATACACATATTGAACAAGCAACAAACTGTCAGGAGCTGGATAAAATACACATATCAAACAAGAAACAAACTGTCGGGAGCTTGATAAAATACACATATCCAACAAGAAACAAACAGTCAGGAGCTCGATAAAATACACTTATCGAACAAGAAACAAACAGTGGGGAGCTTGATAAAATACACATATCGAAAAAGAAACAAACAGTCGGGAGCTTGATAAAATACACATATAGAACAAGAAACAAACAGTCGGGAGCTCAATAAATTACACATATCAAACAAGAAACAAACAGTCGGGAGCTTGATAAATTACACATATCAAACAAGAAACAAACAGTCTGGAGCTTGATAAAATATACTTATCAAAGAAGAAACAAACAGTCGGGAGCTTGATAAAATACACATATCAAACAAGAAACAAACAGTCGGGAGCTTGATAACATACACATATCAAACAAGAAACAAACAGTCAGGAGCTTGATAAAAAACACAAAGTGTGAGAAATGACAATCATGCATGCATAAGGTTTAGCAGTTCATGAAGTGTGTGGAGTTTGCTCTTCCCATACCTTAAAACAAATTTAAGATCACTCCTTATAACTTAATTCAAAATAAACATGCAAAGATATTGCATAAAAAAATCATATGTAAAGACTATTATGAAAAACATAATTTTTGTATAGATTAAATACCAAGCAGGAATTTGTCTCTGACATTAAATTAATTGTGGCCATGACAACTGCCATTGTGATGTTAGTTGTACTTTCATTGAGGTATGAAAGGAAAATTGTTTTCCATCTTAGCCAATAAAAAGTACAGAAACACAGCAGAATTAGTTTATTCCTACGTGTGATGTCATAATACAGTTGAAGTGTCAGATTAAGGCTACAATTTCTTCATGTTTACACAAATTTTGTAAAATGCCTCATTTAAAAGAATGCTTGGAGTTACAGATCCTACCTAACCTATTATCCCTTGTTTGTTCATATAACTTTTTTTTGATCACTTTTTATTAACATCATTTTCATTTTACAAAAACAATTGTCTATGCAACATTTTTCTGCTTGTATTGTGTATAGTGTTTTGAACACAGTTGTTCTACTTAAAACATGTGATACTAAATGTAATCATGACTTTAACTTTTGATTTTTTATTTAAGAAGTTATTTTCTTTTGAAAAATTATTGCGTTCTGAAAAAAGTACTTTTAATTTTCTAATATTATTTTCCTTAAACTCAATTTATGTAGATCTGGTTAATACTGTTCAATTTCATGTAATTGTTTTGCTTTAGAATTCCATAAACCTCACAATATACCTCCCATTAATTTACTATTTGTTCAAAGAGAGATAACTCTTCTTAACACAATACACATTTTGTGCACTCTTCGGGGGTGAAGCTTTTTGCCTTGGCAAGATTCTTCAATCTACTTTCAACTAAAGATTAGGATTGTCTTTTTATACAGTTGTTAAGTTTCTCATTTCAACTTTAACATGAAAGGGGGCTCTAGCTATTTTGGAAAAGTGATTATGTCAGAAAATCCAAGTCAAAATGGCTGGGTTTGGTGCAAAAAAGGCATGCCAGAATTCTTCAAATTCCAATATTAATTTTCAAAGCATTGAAGGATCTTACTTAAAGATGAAACCAATAAATACAAACTGGTTAATTGATAACACAAAAATTCACAATATTTTTAATCTCAATGTCCTGGTGATCTCACTATGTTTGGTCAATTATCAAGTTAACCAGTACACAAATAACGGCCTACCTGATGATGTCATTCCCTCGTGTCACGTACACATCATTGGAGCTACTGAGTGACATGCGTTCCGCTGATGCCTCACTACATTTAGCAGTCGGGCGAGACTTGGCTAGACAGTTGAGTATGGAAGACAGGAGCTGTAGTAAACTAACAGCCACAGGATCATAGGGAAGTCTCTCTGACCCGCTACTGTTACTACTTCCTGTGACGCTGGTAAGAGACAGACCAGAGGAAGGACGGAGCTTTTCATCGTCTGGTATCAGAGTCTACAATAAATTAAGGAATACATAATGTGACAACAAATACAATTTGAACACTGAAAAGTTAAAATTTGGAGAATATATGTAGGACAGTTTTTTTTTTAAACAATTACTATTCATGATATCTTACAACATGCTCATAGAAAGTGTAATTTTTTCAAACATTTTGTTAATTATTTAAGGATGTGTCAAAATATTGGGTACAAAAATATTAAGTACAAAATATCATTTAGAGCAAACAAGAAATATCAACTACATATTATATTTCATTACATATTGAAAAGCAGATTACATATATGCACAATTAATCAACTTAACTAGGTGTGGTCAACATCTTAGGGCTCAAAGTTACTACACATATTTCAAAGTATAAACTCCATGTGAATATATTTTTCAACATGGATATGAACTGATTTTGTAGAAAATTGAAAATGTATCTTTTATAACAAAATGATTTGAGTTAGTTATTATAAACACTAGAAGTAAGACATTTCATGGAAGCTGTTTGAGGAGTGGCTTTATGTTTTATTAGAAGATATCGATGGTAAATATATTTTTTAATTGTGCGTAATTTTTTATAATGTTGTACTTACTGAGAGTCTAAAGATGAGGAGATCAATGACAGTACTGATCTTGTTACTAAACAACATGTAATGACAGTTGTCATAGCAACCTTTACAGGCCTGTCTAAATACTGTACTTGTCAAAATAAGGGACCTGCAAAAAGATATAAATAACACTTCAATAGTAACATGGATTCACTCGCTGTGCTGATACACCAAAAGAAATAAGTCTAGAGCAATGAGTCTTAACGAATATTTGAAGTCATCTCATGACTGGTGTTTGTTTTAAGTATTGAAAGCTTAAAATTTGTCAAAGTTCTTTCCTCATTATTGCATAAACAAGCTTTGATGAAAGTATAATCAACATAATTTTCTCTGCTTTACTTTAGTAATAATGTACACTCATTAAAACTTAAATGAAACTTCATTTGTTATATAATCAAAAGTTATAACAACTATAGTACAATAATTCTTATGTGCTAGAGATATTACTTGGATGGTATCACTTGTGGTGTATCAACTGCAGTCAAATCAACAACTTGTAGAATACGACTCAGGCTCGTCAGGCCACCAAGAAATCTGACACTATTCTGATCAGCAGCAACCTGCAAAATACAAGAATTATCAGTAGGGCAAAGTTATCCTTGGATAAAAATATTCTAACTTCTTGTTGCCATAGATATTAAAATAACATGTTCACTCCCTTTAGTTTAAAGCAAGAAACAGAAAATGAGTATATTTCTATGCTTTATGTATTAAAGAAACATTTTTAACAGCTAATTACAAGCACAATACTGCAAAATAGTATATTGCTAGAAATTTTAATATCATACAGTATATTGTCCGTAACGCATAAACTGAACTTTCAAATCAAAAGAGAAGAAATAAGCCAGTCGTATCATATCACATGATAGTTTAGGTGTTTACAAGTGTAAGATTTCACATTGGTAATTCAATAATTACTGACCTTTTTATCAAGAATTCTTCCTATTTCTCCAAGAGCTCTATCCAGTGCTGACACTTTGTTCTGGGGCCAGGGACCCTTATCCTGGGTCTGTAGGTACTTGTTTATATCTCTCACAACCTTCTGTAATCTGTAATAAATGGTTATTAAACAAGTGTTGTTATAACATGATATGTTCATTTTATAATCTTGATGGCTGTATGATTATTAATTAATAAACAACAAAATATATGAAACTGTCATTCAAAGGAGATCATTGATGCTTCCTGTCTAAATTGTGTGTGTGTGTGTGTGTGTGTGTGTGTGTGTGTGTGTGTGTGTGTGTGTGTGTGTGTGTGTGTGTGTGCGCGCGCGTGCCTGCGTACGCGTGCATGCATGCATGTGGTTACAACCAAAGATATGCTTGTTTGTTTATTTACAGTAGAGTTTATTTTGCATCAACTCATTGTACATGATATTTCAATGATACAAATAAGTCCATAAAGGCATCTTAAACCTGTAGATAACTGAAGAATAGTGGTGACATTGTAAAACCAATGCACGTTTACAATTATGTAAGTCTCATAAGAAGGCAGGAACTTTATCAAAAGTATGTTTTTGGCAAGTTTGTCAGAGTTGTCTCCCTTAGTTCAGGAAATTTCAAAATGAGTCAAGTTTATATTTATTTGTTTTCTATACATATCTATAACGTTCCAGTCAAACGTTCTTAACCAGCTTAAGTAATTCACTTCCATCAACATGAGTATGACTATAAATAATATACTTACTTGGCTTTGTGTTCCGAGTCCATAGGATGCTGTTTGTTAGTAGAACTATTCTCATACTCGAGACCTCTGTAAAAGAGCATACAAAATATAAACTGTGATGTAATAGATCACAAAGAGTGTACTCCCCTACATGTGTTTTAGTTCTTTCAGAATTTTCACATTTTCACATTTTTACTTATGGTATTACTTTTAACATACTATAAAATGGCATACATTATACTGTAACTTCCAAGGATTATTAACTCCTTGATGGACTAACCAGTTTTTCTTTCAATTATGCTAAAACTGGCATACATTATACTGTAACTTCCAAGGAATATTAACTTTTTGATGGACTAACCAGTTTTTCTTTCAATTATACTATAAATGACATACATTATACTGTAACTTCCAAGGAATATTAACTTTTTGATGGACTAACCAGTTTTTCTTTCAGTTGCACAAGTCATAATTGTGCAACAGTGAAGAGCCACTTCAGTCTTTATAACTATTATAAAGCATGTGACAATGGAGCTTTCAGATAATCATAACTTCATTAGAAGAGACTATATATGGAAAGACTAACCAATGGTGAGCATGCTAGGTTACATTTCCCTAAATATCACGATAGTCATGAGTTAAAGTGTAGTACAAACCTTGTGGTCATCCTTTGTCGGAGTTTCTTACAGCGTTTCTTCAGTGACTTTAATCTCTCTTTCTCGGACACTATCTTAGGATGAGTACTGTTCACTGGTGCATCCACTATGTGTTTTAAGTTAAATGTTTCCTATGGATGGAGACAAAATAATAGGTGAAACACTGGTTTAACATGGATACATGTTTCTATCTAACTAGGCTTATTGATGTTGAACACATGTACAAACTTACTATCTTTATCCAGGTTTCAAGCGTAATGAAATGTGTAGGGTCTCTGAACAGAAATTGAAATACCACATAAATCTGCTGAAATTACTTATGCAACTAGACCCGTTTGTGTGTTTGCTTGCATTTTTTTAATTTATTTTTTTGTTTTAAATTAACAGAAAATAACATCATCTCATTCTTTGAATTAAAACCTAAGACATTGATACCAAATGTAAATGTGGTGTAAAATGTGATCCTTTATCATTAAATTAAAGTGTGGACATCATGATCTCTGATCAATTTCAATGAAAGAATCATGAACAAAATCCTATAAGGGTTGTGTTTTAAATTTCATTTATTTGTTCCCAAGTGATTTATATACAAATTTTACTGGTCATCATTTAACATGTAAATGACTTACGATTTCTTCCTTCATCATGGTCTTGCCCGAGTTGTTATCCTTTAAGGCCTGTTGATGCTTCTTTCCTCTCAGATGACTCAACAAATGAACTTCAGACGGAATCTGTGATAATAATGAAACCGTTCTTCAAAACTAAGGAAAACACTATCTGTCACAAAGTAATGACTACATGAAACAGTCCTTCAAAACCAAGAAAAACACTATCTGTCACAACATAATGACTACATGAAACAGTCCT
>JAUMGZ010193352.1:0-13061 GCA_032359645.1 Pododesmus macrochisma | reverse complement strand
AGTGTACCATCAATCTAGTCAAAGATAAAAAATATGATTTTTAAAAGAAAGCTTTTTGTAAGTAGAAAAACTTAAATTTTATGATGATAATTTCTTTTACTTTTTCAAATAGGTTTTGATTGTATATGATGATATATAGTATAGATTAATTACATGGTTGATAAATACTCTCCAACTCCTAACATTTCTTTTCTGATGAAGTGCACTGTGTACAAGCAAATTAACAGACAAATTAAGTTTTCTGAGGTAAACTTACATCGCTTATCTGTTTTTTGGACAGAGGGTCACTATCATTCTCCAATTCCAAGAAAACATAGTAATAAGGAACACCACTACTCTTGGCTGTAAATAGTAGCATAGAGAGATTAAAAACAACGTTTCATAATTCAATATTAACTGCACTTAATATTTTTCTTTGTTCATATTGCCAATTATATACAAAGTTTGATGTTTGTTGACCATACTTAAGTAGAATGCATGGTTCTATGGACAGCTTGTCTATATATTAACATTCTTCAGCAACAATATCATGGGCTCCAATACAAAGTCACATGACTCCTTATGTTGTCGCCATGGACAACTTGTCTATTTACTAAACGCAATGCTGCACTATTTGTTTTTTTCTTCTTTAGCTTTTGGTTTTCTTTAAACATGTAAACTTTAGCTTAGTCTGTCATTCCCAGATTTGTGTGTAGTATCAGTTGTAGGATAAGATATGAATTTAGATTCAAAAATGCTAGTAACTCCTCTTACAGAAATTTAAGCCATTTGCAATCCATCACATGTTCCCGTAGTACACTGAATTTTTACAATTACACTTTTACACCACAATAAATATTTGCATAATAATACTAGAATGGTCTCTATTGTTGAGTTATAAAACAAAGTGCACAACATGCATAGTGACAACCATAGAATGTGGAATATGCTCCATCTTGTAGTATAGTGACAACCATAGAATATGGAATATGCTCTATCTTGTAGTATAGTGACAACCATGGAATATAGAATATGCTCTATCTTGTAGTATAGTGACAACCATAGAATATATGCTCTATCTTGTAGTATAGTGACAACCATAGAATATGGAATATGCTCTATCTTGTAGTATAATGACAACCATAAAATATATGCTCTATCTTGTAGTGTAGTGACAACCATAGAATATATGCTCTATCTTGTAGTGTAAGCATACCCTTGTCATCATCAAAGAGAAAGCTTTCAGCACAACAGTAATCCACAACTTTAGTCCCTGTCCACCTAGTGGCAGCCTGTGTCAGCGCATTATAAAAAGCTGATTCTGAAGTCTTTTCTGACCTCACATTCAGAAACTGTCCTTGCCTGCAATGAAACACATTGTATTAATATTTTGATTTACCAGATAGACTATAATGTACTATAGTAAAATGTTGCTTAATGTTCCTTATATAATTTTAGTCCCTCAAATCTTGTTTTAGACACAACAAGTATTATTCAAGTATGGCCAAACAAAATTAATTGTTTGTTTCATGTTACATGTTCAAGTATGTAAACAAAATTACAAATTTTTTTACAAAGGTTATACAGGGAAACAGTCCTGACATTAACAGTGCTTCTTGACAATTTTGCATCAAAGATTTAGGATAGGCAAGAATATAGAGGGTAAGCCAAATGGTGTCATCAATACTATTGCTTTGATACAAATGTTTTATCAATATTCTTATTAAATGTGATCAATACTAATTAGTTTTTGAAATACCTGTACATAAACTCCACAACTGGACACTGGTTATAAAAATCCACAACTTTGACCACATCACCAAACCTGTACCGCAACAGACCTCCACCATTTGAGATGACCACTTCATAGACTCTGTCTTTTTCAACCTATAAAAAATGTAGTTTTTAGTATCTAAATTTGCATTTTTTTTCTGTCAATAAAATGCTACAATTGAATTATTCTTACAAAAATTCATTATTCAATAGTTGTATATTTCTGCCTGGAAAGGGCCATGAGTAAAATTATACAATTCACTTGAGAGCTTATAAGCAATGTATTGGGAATTAATATTCAAGATTTAAAAAGAATATTAAGTTAAGCCAAAATCATTAATCTTGGGAAAAAAAATTGTATAGCATGCCTTTAATATTTCAAAATAACATTTTGTTCATATCGTACTATTCTTCAAATTTCCTTTTTTGATTTGCATAATAATCAAATTACCTCATCTAGAAACATAGTTTTTGGCTGATCCTCCTCGCAGTGCTCAACTGGAATGAATTCAAAGAACATAGATTTGGGCGCCAACAGGTATCGGCTTTGTTTGCTCTCAGGCCAAATGTTAACGCCTATCAACCCCTCTGATGCACCATACAGTGGAGAGTACATTGGAATGTCTTTACAGTACGTTTCTTTCAAAATGTCTGCAGGGAGTTTAAATGCCCCTGTATCCGCACACAGTACGACATTGCATTGTGGCCAGAGTCGCTTTACTACGCCTGTTGTTCCATCTTCAAAAGCTTGACGTATCTCCATTGCCCTCTGTGGATCTGGTTGCAGAAGTTCATTCAGACTATCTCGTATAGCTTTATCAATTTTTAGATCTGGATCTAAATGACCTTTTTCAATGTCAAGGACAAGCTGTTTCCACTGAGCGTTAAGGGTATTTAGAGAATTATATACTATGGAGGCAAAGTTAGCTTCTATCATTCCTAGCATTCTGTCTTTCAAAG
This sequence comes from Pododesmus macrochisma, assembly GCA_032359645.1. NCBI lineage: Eukaryota > Metazoa > Mollusca > Bivalvia > Pectinida > Anomiidae > Pododesmus > Pododesmus macrochisma. Next base: position 10,349 of record JAUMGZ010193352.1, on the reverse strand, counting down.
CAAACAACAAGTACACATACAAAGCTTCTGGTTCACTAAGTATGTCAAACGCAGGCCTGGGGGTTGAGTAAATGCTTAACATGGATTTAGAGTTGGTTGGAGAAGATGAATTAGGTCCTATAAGTATTCCCGATTCAGATTTTCGCCAGTTTGGAGTGTAGAAGAATTTGAGATTTTTCTGTAACTGTTTATTTTCAGGATAGACTTGCAGCATGCTGTCATACAACACAGAAATTCCTTGCAGGAAGAAATTGAGCCGCTGTTTCTGAATCATGGGTATTATGCTGCTTTTACCAGATGTGCCAGATGTAACGGCGAATACAATTGGCTGATCCTTCGTCAGAATTTTTTCCTCCCCTGCAAGCATTCTATTAACATAAGTTTCATAATGTCCTATTCTTGTTAAAGGGTGGAGCTTAATAAAGTCGTCTCTCGATCTGATCTCTGCAAACTTGTATTCCTTTCCGTAAACAGTGTTTTCATTGGCCTTAAGTCTCCCCAAAAGTAACTCATTCTGAGCTGTTGTGATATCACAGGTGTACTTATCAAGTTTACGTCGCATAAACCAGCCAACCCAGGACAGAGAAGCTATAGCTATGTAATGGTCAAGTGTGCTTCGATTTGTGTGGGTGCCAGATATCTTTCTCCTATATATATCCCAGCTGACCAGTCCAGTCAATGTGCTGACAGGAACCAACACAGCTGCAATGGTAAAAAGCAAAAGTGGCATCAATATTTTATCATGTCTTTAAAGAACATTGTACCTGAAATTGTTCTACATATAAGTACTTAATACTGTAGACACTTAACAATTAACATTTTAGTAAGAAATGTATATAATTAATTGAGCTGACCATTTTATGGGAAATGGTTGAAACGGTGGCCATTCTCTAAGATATTTTATCTGTTCAAAATAAGGAAGTCTACAAACATCTAGTATTTGAAATCTAAGAGAAATAAACTTTTTTAGTCCATCCTGTAAAACATACCGGTACACAAATCCAAATACCGGTATACACAAGAGATCCAGACTGATGTTAATGCTTACTAATAGAACTGATTTTCAGAGATGTTTTTATACTTAATCTGGAATTGATAGTTTAGTAGAAAATGTGTATGCCTTGCTTTTGAAAATCAAGAGGGTTGTTTAATTTTTTTGGATATTTTAAATTTGCATAATTGTAAAACAAAAGGCCTTTTAGACTTAACATTCATCTGGTTGGATAAGGCCTAAAATTTAGTTTTTACAGTTGTAGTCATTTATAAGATTTTTGAAATGTTGTCAAATTTGTTACTCATCTTGGCCCTGTGTTGAACCCACCATATACCGGTAAACAAATCTGATTTCACACTTCCCAGCAATGCTTCCCACCAAGTTTGGTTGGAATTGGTCCAGCAGTTTTGGAGAAAAGTCCAAAACGTGAAAAGTTAATGATAGATGGACAGGATTTGTATGGGAAAAGTCCACTTTGGACCTTTGGTGTACATTGACCAAAAAATCATGTTGTAATAATTACATATATATATTTACCTGCATAAAGTTTTGAGATCATTGAATTGCTGCTGACTGTAAACAAATAAAAAACAAGGTAGAGAGTAAAACACAGAGAGCAAACAGTTACTACGAAACTGGGTCTAACAGACATGACTGGAATTCCTTAATGTGAAAGTGCACTGAGAAGTTAGTGAACACAGGTAGGTCTCACAGACATGGCTTGAATCCTTCAATGTGAGAGTGCACTGGGAAATTAGTGAACACAGGTAGGCCTCACAAACATGGCTTGAATCCGTCAATGTTGGAGTGTACTGTGAGGTTAGTTTGCACAGGTAGGTCTCACAGACATGACTATTCCTTTGATGTTAGCTTCCTAAGAAGTTAGTGAATACAGGTAGGTACTGTGGGGTTAGTGTGCACGCAGGTACATTAGGATGAGACATTCTTCTTAAGATTATGGTATGTGGTGCTCAACCATGTGATTTCTCATTTTCAAAACAGATTTCTACTGTCCATGTTCCTATCAAAAATAAAAACACAAACTGACATTTACTGATTATGGTTGAAAATTATGCATGATTACATCTTAAAAGTGATAAACAATAATGGATTTCATATAACTAAATTTTTAACTGTTTCAAAAACAAAGGAAAACAATTTCACTGTAATTAGTCAATTAAGTTTTTCATATATTAATTAAACAGATTTTTGAATAATGTGAACTGTAGTAGAAAGTGTGTGCCTTAGTACAGAAATGTTAATATAAAAGTGAAAACATTAAGAAAGAGTTTTCAGAAAAATCTGCTTCAATCAATTGTAATCTTAATTATCATATTTCAAGTCTATACATGTAGAACTGTATACAATATTACTGCTGTATGCAGGTCTATCTTATATTCATGAAAAAGAAAGTATATTTGTAAAATATCAATAAATATAACAAATTTGTTGTCTAACGATAATCATGCAGCCTTGGTGGTGCAGTGGTTAGAATGCAGGATTTCTGATCACAGTACATCTATACTTGTTTCATTTAGTACCATTTTGATACTCTCTTTAAGAAATATCAGTGTGGTGGCTCAGTGGTAGAGCGTTAACTTTGCAATCTGGTAGGCGGGGGTTTGAATCCTGGCCATTTCAAAACCTAAAATTTTAAAATTAGATGATCTTCTCGCTCCCTGCTTAGCGCTCAGCATTCCTTGCTAGGAGAAGGAATGGATGGCTCAGTGTCAAGATAATGTGACCGAGTGAAGTATCAGGTCAATGGGTTTGTGGCATGATATTTCAGTCAGACAGCACTATAAATCACAAGCAGACACGGTCTCAATATGACCTAGACATTAGTTTAAGGGATGTTAAACTAAAATAAAATAAGCAAACTCTTTAAGAAATTTACAAGTCACAATACCATAAAATGTTGGTCTCTATAATTCAGCATCCTCAATTTGAGTGAAAACGAGGATGCAATGTTTCAAATTTGGAGGATCTATAGCTCTTAGAGTAGCTTAGCTTAATGCAAAAACTTGAATTAAAGGTGATGCTAACATTTAGAAATTAACAAGGCACTGGATGGTAAAAATGTAAACACATTCCACATCTGCATCTTGTGTTAATTGAGGTGATCATCTTAAGTACAGTCATATTCCAAAGTTGGAGGGTCTACCACTTACAGTTTCTGAGAATTTGAGTTGAACGCAAAAAGTTAACATTGATAAATTAAAGTCAAAGCTGAAAACAGCATACCTTTATGTCTCGCTTTCCTCAACTTTTGTCCCACTTTAGATAAAAACAGCAATACAAAGAGTAATGCATGAGATTTAGAATTGAATACAGTTCACAGCTAATGATATTTCATTGTTCATAATTTGTTTCTAACAAAGAGACAAAAACCAAACACAGTCTCTTGTTATTGGATAATGTTAATATATATGTAGTGAACATACATGCTTCCATTATAGTTGTTATGAAACACTCATATTCAGACATTAGAAATTATTGCCTGCCGATTACATATCAGTCCCCTAGAAAGTACATGCAATCTCGGTGTGTCTGACAATGACCAGCTGATGACAGTTACAGCAGTACTGCGAGCTGTCTCTGGCAGCTGCTAATAAAAAGTGTTTTGGAGATTACAACACGTAATGACTTTTGTCTAAACAGTCGGGAGATTTGACATATAAATGACACTGCCTGAAATTCCTTACCGTCAATAATAGAAGGAAGCAAGAGAGGCAAGCTCACTTTAGATCTCTACTTTCATTTTATAAAATGTATGCGGATGAATGTTGTCGGTTTTTCTTTTAGTTTCTTGTCACTTGTTTCCGGCTATGTTTCATGGGTTTTGAGACGGTGTACGAGACAACCTTTAACATTTGAGAACTGTGCCAACATTTAGCTAGCTGTGAATGAATGAAGACTAGCTTTTATTGTGCCCTTACTCTTTAAGTTAATGCGGTAAGAATTCCCTTTTTGAAGCAATAAATTGAATCAATATGTGTCACTTTTCTCTTTTTTTAGGTCTTGGGTGTTGATCATGATTTTTTACCATTTCATCATTAACGTGATCAGCTGAACGCAAGAATCAGAAGTTATTTTTATCAATAAAAAATATTTATCCAAACCATTTTTCCCGTTTCTGTAGGCCTACAGATATTCAAAGAAAGTTAATCAATGTCTGACAAGCCAAGTTAGTCAGAATTAATTTATTCTGACATTGTATATTTTAATTGTTTGATGTTTTTTTGACAGTGAAGTTGAGTCAAAACTCCTCCCCATTTGAGAAATAGTGAAATGCCACAACAGACCTTTGGCAGTGTTTCTTGTCATATTTCTCTTATTGTTCTTTTGCATTATCACCAGATAACAGACATCGCTATGACATTCCAACAATGACATATACGTACTATTTTAGCTATTTTTAACAAAAGTGTACATTCCATTGCAACTAGTTTTTAATATAGGCTAAATACAGTTTAGAAAAAAGTTAGTTTTACCCCTTTCCCCAAGTGCCCCGATCACCATATGCTAAAATAATTTGCTGTAAAATGTAAGCCTCATGATTATGTTTGATTTGATATGTCATAAGACTATAATTAAAATAAAACAATTGACCTTAATGACCATAACCCCTCTGGCCCGGCCCCTAGGGGTCATATTAAAAATCCGAAAATGTTGTGCACTTCCTCACACTTACATCTACGTATATATACCATGTCCCAAAGTTTCAAGTTCCTGTCTCAAAAAGTGTAGGAGGAGTAACAGGGTAAGACAGACAGACAGACGCCTGAGACAATCACAATATTCCCGCTTTTCTTTGAAAGCACAGGAATAATATTTTCCGTTTGCTATTACCTTGTTACCTTACCCTTGTTTTTGCAGACATGACAGATATTCCTGTTTATTTACGAGGTCGTGGAAGAGGAAGAGGGAAAGATCCACAACCAGGTGTGGCTGTTGGCAGGGGCAGGGGGAGTGCCTCAAATCAGAAACAAAACACAAGTAGTCCAGGAAATGGATTTCTTTCATATGCTGGAAAGGCTGCTTATCCCAAATCTAATGCTACTATAAGACAAAGCCAGGGTAAGTTATGTGTATCAAATTTAGCTTTCTAAAGTGTGTACTGGTACTCTTATGACAAATCTTTCAAAGTTTACAAATAAACAACATAATCATTACAGGATGATGAACTTTTTGGAAATTGATAAGATACTTTATATAATCTTCATGCAGAATGATGCTTTTTTGTGGAAAATAAGTAAGGCCATCTTATCTTCCACGAAAGCATCATGCTTTATGAAGGTTCATTTTGGACTTGTCAATACACGACTTATTTGTTTTAATGTATAGTAATTTCACTTTTAATTAAATTTAACTTGTTATCACGTTTCAAAATGAAAATTTTCTGGGACAGAATTGATAGAGGTGAAATTGTAAAGGCACTCTCCTATTTCAAAACTTGAGTTAAATAAATTTTTACATTTTTCTTTTCAGATATTTGTGTTATATACCAATTTATAGGATATTAACATAGAATTTGTAATTTGAAAGACAGTTTGTTTTTAAAAAGCAAATAAGACTTGAATCTAAAAAATGATAATTGATGACATTTAAACATGATGCAGATTTGTTTATAATAATTCTCTTATTTCCTTAGAAGCATCCATTGAAAAAGATGTGTCAAGCAGTGAAGATAAGTTCAAACAGGCCAGCAGCCAGCACCAGCAGGCAATACAGCAAGTCTTACAGGACCAACAGTGCCAGGATGAAGAATCTTCATCAGATGAAGAGGACAATATTAGCAACAACATTCTCTCAACTGTCTTTGAGTCGTATTCTTCATCAATAGGTATAGCTTCCAGTCATCTATAGCTCTGTCATATTCGTGGTTTATAAGTGTTTATGTACATGTACATATATAGTCATATACACATTCTTTCGTTCAAGTTTAAGTTAAAAGATAGATTTATATTCTGAATAGATATTCAAAAGTTCAAAACTGAACAAAGATCCCTTATATTTTAACCAAGATAAGATAAATATGTCAATTGAATTGTGATTATTTATTGTTAGCTGTTCTTCATTTTGAAATTTTGATTAAAATGAATGCTTGATATTTGATTAATTAGGTGACCATGAGAGTGATGTTAACAAAGCCCAGTCAGACCTGGTGTATTCCTTTAGATCTGGTGTTTCTGCATGTCTAATCTGTATAGAGAACATCAAGAAGACAGATCCTGTAAGTAATAACAAACAAAGCCTTATATCTCTACAAAAACTCTATTGTTTCATTGAGGTGTTTCATGTGATCAGAACTTCATTTAGTAATTGAGACCCACAATATCCTAGCTAAAGTATATACAGTTTGTACAGGAAAGGATGCATCAATTATAAGAGCTCCTTTGAAATAGAAAGACAAATGACCTTGAATTTTCAAAAGAATTTGACAAATAATCCTACACAATACGACTAATGTTTAATTTATTATGTCTAATTGAACTTTTTTCTTCATTTTTCATATATTTACAATTGGCATTGTTTTCCTTTCGATGACACTACTTGTGCCGTTGTTATTCATATGCTATGAATAATAATGAACTTTATGAACTGTGTGATGTCATAATTGAGTGCACTTACTAAAATTGTAAATATAAGAAATGACATTCTTTTTGTCGTTATTCGTGCATTATGAACAACAATGGACGGTTGCAAATTCAAAATGAATGGCTTCACCGTCATGCAATTTGGGACCGTCCATTGTTGTTCATAACGCATGAATAACGATAAAAAGAATGTCATTTCTTAAATACATGTATTTAACCTATGTTTATAATAAGATTTTGAATTGTAAATATTTACAAATACACATGACCATGGATTTTCAAAGACTCAATGTTAAATAACGTTATTTATTATTCCTTTTTAATTCTAATTTTTAACTTTAGACTTTTAACTTTTTATTTAGATTTGGAACTGTAAAGGATGTTCTGCTATATTTCACATACAATGTATTCAGAAGTGGGTCAAGGAAGGTGTTTATCAACACATATATAAATCTGAAGACAACAACGCCAGCACCAACATTCCATGGAATTGGTACTCTCTCAATTTCTTCTTTTCTTGCACCTATACTTAATATGTATGCTGAGAACCAACTCAATTCCATAAAAGATCTAAACACATTTAAACAGTATTCAATACAGAAATGAAAACTGTAGCCAAAAACATGACATACCGTAAGTGATATTAAAATCAGCACAATGGCAATACTTATCTTAATCATGTTGTCCCTTTTTTGCATTGATTTTAGCAATTACATATTGCATATGATTGAATTGTAGGATCAGGTATGGTTTGCTGACTATAAGTTGTACAACTTTCCTTTCTTAGAGTTGTAACCACAACCAGCACGTGTTGATATTCTTGTCACATACTAATATATATCTTTGTATTTTTCAGCCCAAAATGCAGAATAGAATACAAAGCCAACGAATGCCCAACACGTTATTTATGCTTCTGTGGGAAAGTGGAGGATCCTAAATTTGATGCATGGCTGGTGCCTCATTCTTGTGGACAGACCTGTAATGGGAAACTTAAACCAGAATGTGGACACACCTGTCTTTTACTCTGTCATCCTGGTATGTTATCTCAAATATACACAGAGAAAATTAAAAGTGTTAACTTTAAACCAGCATGTTGGTATGCCTGTCTTCAACTCTGTCATCTTATTTCTATACAGAGAAAGTTAACTGTCAAACTTAAACCATAGTGTATTGAAAAAATATCAAAAACGATTAACAAGACATCACTATATAAATTACAATAGAATAAAATCCATACTTCAGATTACTCTAGTGTTGTAAAACTGTCAATATGTCATATTATCTTTATTTCAGGACCTTGTCCACCTTGTCCAAAAACTGTAAAAACTGTTTGCTATTGTGGTAAGCAGGCACCGGTTGTCAGACGCTGCAGTGCCAAAGAATGGGCATGTGGTAAACCATGTGGTAAAGTTTTGTCATGTGGTCAGCACAGGTGTGAGATGCCATGCCATGCAGGTATGTTCATAATGATTAAACCTGATTCTGTTAATGATTTTATTTTTTATAAAGAATTTATACACATTTAAATAAAAACATTGCGATATATATTTTTGTCTTTCATTAATAAAATGTTGTTTTCTGATCAAATAATTTAATTTTTATAACATATCATTTCTACCAGGAGATTGCCGTCCCTGCCCAAAGACCAGTCAACAGGCATGCCAGTGTAAAAAATCTGCAACAATGCGACCTTGTGCCAGTGCTAGCTGGCAGTGTGATGAGGTTAGATAAGAATTAATACTGAATAACTAGTGTCTTGTCAGTCTAGAATAAGAGAAATGTTATTGGTGACATCATATGAAGTTAAATCTTTTAACATTGACCATTGACCCCAAACATAAGGTAAAAAAAATTCCCTACTGTAGCCCCTCCCAGAGTAATTGATATGTTGTTTCTATGACAATAGGTTAAGAGGTTATGATTAAAAGCGCATATTAATCTGTTTGACCTTGACCTTTTTGTTCATCTAGAGTACTGTCACAGTTCTTTTCTAAGTATTCATTCAAGATTCTTGGTTAGTCCAATAAGAAGTTATAATCAAAAGTATGCATTACTTGTAATCTCTGTGACATTTGACCTAAACAAATAGGTAATAAAATTGACTACTGCTGACCTTCCTTGGGTATTATTAAGCTCCTAGGTAAATTCAGTGAGAAGTTTTAATCAAAAGTATGTTTTAATCTCTTTGACCTTGATCTTGTTCTCTCTCACCAACTACAAATACATAATTATCCCTGATTTGTTGATTTTTATATTTCATTCCAATATTAGAAGTATTTTAACTTCAAATCTATGTTATGAAAATGTTTCTTTAACTCCTACTACTTTATCATAGTTATTAGTATGCACAATGTTATGTTTTAGACAAAATATGTGTAATCAGTTATTATTTTTTCATCAATTATTATGTTAACCAGTTATAATGCTAACATCACATGTCTATAATTCAAAATCAAGTTTAGTTTTAATTGACAGACATATTACTTTGTAACAGTGTTTTAATCTTTCTTTAGCCTTGTGGGAGAAAGCTTGGCTGTGGTAGCCATATATGTGAACAAATATGTCATGCTGGGAGATGTGGAGCATGTCCAAGATCAGGGCCTAGAAAATGCCCATGTGGAAAATCAGGTGAGATATTTCTGGTATACTTTAAACACGAAATGGATAAATCACTGAAGGGGAATTATTATCTACCTTGTATGCATACTGTGCTTTGTAGATACAACAACACAAGAAATTCAATTTGCCTTTGTTAGGTAGTATTTAGTGTAGCTAAGTGGAGAAAGCAATCCATTGTGCCAGATATCAATTGCAATTTGTTTGAAATTAAAAGGTTTTCAATGTAACTGTGAATGTTGTCATGAAACAGATATAAATTCTCCATTTGGCTACAATATCCTACATATTTTTAAGATTATGCATCTGTTTTCCATAACCAGAATATGAGTTGCCATGCACTGAAGATGTTCCTAACTGTGGCGATACGTGTGGAAAGCTATTAGACTGTGGGGTACATTCATGTTCACAGAGATGTCACCAAGGAGCATGTGGTACAGTAAGCACACGATTGTCTGTTATGAATTTTTTTTTTTTTATAATTCAGGCAATGTGTCTTTTTGTAAATGTGATGCCTCTGTTAAAGACCTATGTATTTACTATTAATAGCAAAGGGCATGTAATTTGAGTTAAAAATTACTTAAAAAGTCTTCAGGTTATAATTGTAAATAGTTTGTAATTTTTTACGAATATCTGAAAGTATTTTCCTGGATTTATTGTCAGTGTCGACAGATGATCAGAAAGCGATGTCGTTGTGGACAGAAGCAAAAGGAAGTGCCATGTTGTAAAGAGTACCTCTGTGAGATGAAATGCACTAAGACTAAAGATTGTGGTCGACACCAGTGTAAAAGGAAGGTAAATTCTCTACAAAGTCTAAAACAAAAGGCTTGCTTGTTGTTATAATGCATTTTCAGTTAAGACTTGATAATAACTAAGTTTGTTCAAGGCCTGATCCAGTGCACTTCTTGTTTAATTGACAGTGACCATACCTGCTATGTCTTCCTGTAAATAGTGAGACTCCCTATTTTAAGCCTAAAATTTCTGGCCATTCATGTATCATCTCCCCAGGGGGGCCATGGTGGCCGAGAGGTTAAAGTCACGGACTTGTAATCATAAGAGCCTTTCACCTCCTAGGTTCAATTCCCGTCCGGGCAGCCTAGTGTGAGCAATTTGCCAGCTACTTGCCGTAGATCGGTGGT
>JAUMGZ010193341.1:0-13061 GCA_032359645.1 Pododesmus macrochisma | reverse complement strand
ACCCGGCTGGAAGCAGTGGCCCACCATGTACTTAATTGAATCTTTTACCAGCCCGAATGGACACGCCTCATGTGTAACAGGAAACATTTCCTCCTTCGCATACATCTGGCTTAAATATACCTTCTAGTTTTTAATAGCAGTTCTTGAAGTTTATATTTGTTTGTTTGGTCTGTAATTGTCCCTGTTTTCTATAGATTGGTCCATGTCCATCGACTTGTGGATAGCGTCTTCATTTTTGGTTTAAATAATTTAATATAAAGGTAAAATACAGTGACAATATGTATGGTTGTTATCTTCAGTATGGAGAGCAAGTGTGCGTTTCACCTTACATTTAAAGTCACAGGAGGCTATCAGTTGCAGAGACTTGTCTTGTTGCATTAACTAAAATTTGAAATGTGTGATTTGTCAAAAATATTTCGCTACTGCACTCCACTGAACAAATCCACCGCTCAACTTGGCATATTATATAATTCCTTAATACCCCTAATTGGTAATCATTAAGTTAACTGCAACATTTTTCATGTAAACGAAAATGCGATAGTTAAAATCAAACTAAAATTTGTATTGCACGTTTGAAAATACATATCAAGTAATTTGATTGTTAATTATACAACGAAACAACACAACACAACAAAATGTAGATAGGTACATATTCTTACACCCTAGACAATACTATACAATGAACACGCCTACTATCTTCAGTTTTAATTGCTGTTTTATAAATAGACAGGAATCAGTCTATGGATAGGATCCTCAAATGGAAAACTACTGCGACAAAAGCTGTTAATTTGAACATTTGTAATTTAGTTGAATTCCCTAAAAATTACACAGCTATCACGCATACTTTTTACTGGGTGTAATCATCATTTCCAATTCTGATATACGTTTATAATAACTAACCAAAGTTAATTATATTTTGAATAAGGTTTAAAGTGGTTAAATTGTTGTTAGCAGCACGCGATATGGTTCACATTTACTACATGCTGAATTCTAATGGTTAATTATATAATATCTTGTTGGTATTTCTATTGTCAGATCATACCTTGGTTCCTCTGTATATGTATGACCACACACATCAGTGGGCAGGATTGCGGCACTATAACTTCACGGCTTCCTTTACTGTTTCTATCCGATGAATACATTACTGAATATGTTTATGATGACTATCCGAATACTAAAGAATTTAAAGACTGGTTGTAAGTAATATTGAATGAATACAAAAAATGCAACCTGAATCATGCCTCCGATAAATGTGATGTTTATTAGAGGAAAGAACCAAAACTCTGTGTGATTTACCCCGTCGCGAACCCCAGATCTTGCTCGAAGCTGCTGTCATATAAAATAAGAATGATAACGAATGTCCCGTTGTATCAGATACACATTAAAATTGTTTTTCGTTTTATGTAAAGGTTATAAACTGTAATCCAAAGAAAAGGAAGACGAGTATGCGGCACAACTAATAAACAAAAGGCAACGAATCATTATTAAAACATTAAACATCACACTATCACAAGTATACATTGGTAAACAACCAATGACTGCCCCACGTGTACCTGTCTCAACATTAATTGGCCAACACTAATGAGTAGCAAAACATACCTGAAACGGACAAAAAGAACACCCACATATATCAACAACAACAACAAACCAAGCCTGAAAACGATCTGTGTAAACTTGCCCTGGCAGATAAGTTTCACCACATATGGTCAGTACAAAAATAGACAAATCAAATTGTTTGGTGGGCGTACAATCTTTATAAGACTGGGGCTTTCCAAGTATTCCTCTCAAAAGCTGTTTCGACAAATACCTGTAAAACGTTCGAGATTTAAATATACATGTAGTTTATTGTATTAGTAATCTCATAAAGAAACACACACTATTTGGCATTTCGTATGCAGCAATGGTTAGTTGCATAAGAATTTGTAATTACCTGTATTTGACTTCTAGGTTATTTGCACTCTAGTTTTGTCAGCTCTTATATACTCTTAGCCCTTAAATGACATTTGGAGGCTTGACTTTGGGAGTAGACTTCGACCATTTTACATATCTCGTTTTCGCCAGAGGAATAACTTTTCCGTTTATAAACACGCATATTCTAGTTATAATTAGTGGAGTCTCCAGAAGGACACCCTGTTTGTTAAAACATATTTTATCGCCAGAATATAACGACAAAAGGACGCGACACAACTTATTACAAATAATTGGTCTTCTCCTAAAAGACACAATATATGAAAATAATTAACATTTATTTAACACATGATAGCATAAATGTACAATTCAAGATATGGATTTGGGCATGACTGTGTTCAGTAAAATATTGAACAGTATTGCACATTCGAGTAATATTGTTCTCAGTCTCCATATAACATTATGGCTATGCTGGATGCTAGGGGTTTATTGGTCAATTGAAGCTCATATCACAAGAGGTTCCTCAGTGGGGCATAGCTAGAGCAATGCAGCAGGAAGGAGTTAGTATCCTCACATAGACTACTACATAGCATTAATGGTCTGCATTTTAATTTGCTCTTTAAAAGTCAGAGTTAAGTATGCTTGCTCTGTTGTGTTGAGAAGATGGCAATGAAGAGTGATCAGGTTCTGTATACACAATGTATTCCATTGTATGGCTCAATTTGCTAACATTCAATATGTGAGAACAACCTCTTCGGGGGGATTTTTCATTTAAGTTAGTGCTATACTATACCTCATTCCAAATGTTTAGCATGGACTTTCGATTTTTTTATAACAAATCCATAACTCAGACAGTAAGTCTTTTGAATATAAGTTATATATTGTGACGTCATATATCTGCTCACGACGGTTGCGGTGTCTGAAACAACCGTCTTGAGGAATACGTTGAAACACTTCTATGTGGATTTGACTGTTTAATGTCATTGTTAGGGTGGAGTTCCGTTAGGCTCTTTCCAACTACCCTTTATTTGGCTCCAATGTCAATTCCACTATTGATTTCTGCCCTTTTATCTGTTTTCCCTTGAGCGACATTTGATGACACGGGTTTGAAAGGAGTTTAACCTGGACTTTTTCAAAGTTTTCCTCTCTTTCACAGATAATTTATCATACATTGCTATATTTCCTTTACGTGGGCTCAAGGTTCATAGACCCTGACAGAGAGCATGAGATCGTGTGCCAAAAGACCACCATTACTTATAAGACGCACTTCATTGGTACCCAGATTATTTGAGAGAAAAAAGAGGTTTACAAAACTGAATTTTTATATTTTGCCTAAACAGTGCTTGCAAAATTATCGTTTAAGAGTGGATTGCGTGCCTCCATGTGCTGGCGTGTCTGCCCCCATTTGCTGGCGCATGCCTACGTTATTAATAAGGCATCCAATGTCAAAACATACCACGAGGGTAAAGCAAGACTAATAAGGGAAATTCCTTCGATGGGGACGCTAAACTTGAGGTACCATATACAGGGATATTTAACCACTGACACAATAAAGAGCTCTCATGAAAAGTTCAAGAAGAGTAGACGGTAAAACCGTTACACGGGCTTACATTTCGTCCTGTATTAATCCTACTTCCTACTTCCTACTTTTCCTCTCCTGTTACCTCGTTTCTTCCTCTTTTATCGCGATATTACTGAAAGATTGTGAAGATGAGATAATTTTAACACCAATTCAATAAATAAGCAAGCAAACAAAGACATATCTTACCATTTTTTTGTGTATTTAAGGATGTCCATCTTTTGTTATTCAGCAACAGTTGATATCCTACATTTGGAACAATACAAAGTGTGACAGGTCATACTCACACAGATTGTTTATACTGTTATTCACTGATACGTTTAAAAGTGTGAACTTAACATACATACTTCTCATTAAATAGGTGTGCTGACACATCGTTGACCTGTGTATTATAACTTTTGATATCAAACTCGTTAGGACGTAACTTGTATCACACTACAATATCAAACTGGTTAGGACGTTACTTGTATCACACAATTGAAAACAAACTGGTTAGGACGTTACTTGTATCACACTATTGATAACAAACTGGTTAGGACGTTACTTGTATCCGACTATTGATAACAAACTGGATAGGACGTTACTTGTATCACACAATTGAAAACAAACTGGTTAGGAAGTTACTTGTATCACACTATTGATAACAAACGTGTTAGGACGTTACTTGTATCACACAATTGAAAACAAACTGGTTAGGAAGTTGCTTGTATCACACTATTGATAACAAACTGGATAGGAAGTTACTTGTATCACACAATTGAAAACAAACTGGTTAGGAAGTTGCTTGTATCACACTATTGATAACAAACTGATTAGGACGTTGCTTGTATCACACTATTGATAACAAACTGGTTAGGACGTTACCTGTATCACACTATTGATAACAAACTGGTTAGGACGTTGCTTGTATCACACTATTGATAACAAACTGGTTAGGACGTTGCTTGTATCACACTACAGATAACAAGCTGGTTAGGACGTTACTTTATCACACTACAGATAACAAACTGGTTAGGACGTTACTTGTATCACACTACAGATAACAAACTGGTTAGGACGTTACTTGTATCACACTATTGATAACAAACTGGTTAGGACGTTACTTGTATCACACTACAGATAACAAACTGGTTAGGACGTTACTTGTATCGCACTACAGATAACAAACTGGTTAGGACGTTACTTGTATCGCACTTCAGATAACAAACTGGTTAGGACGTTACTTGTATCACACTACAGATAACAAACTGGTTAGGACGTTACTTGTATTACACTACAAATAACAAACTGGTTAGGACGTTACTTGTATCGCACTTCAGATAACAAACTGGTTAGGACGTTGCTTGTATCGTACTATTGATAACAAACTGGTTAGGACGTTACTTGTATCGTACTATTGATAACAAACTGGTTAGGACGTTACTTGTATCGCACTACAGATAACAAGCTGGTTAGGACGTTACTTGTATCACACTACATGTTCGTCATTAGACTAGACCGCAAAGCTATACAAGATTCATTACTTTTGTACATGTTTCTATATTATTATAAACACACTTGTTTTCCTATCTTAGGATCCATATGCGTGTGTATTTGTGAAATATTGATAAGCATCCAGTGCAATCAAATGACCAACATATCACAAAAGACAAAGTGATATAGAATGAAACAAATTTACCTGGCAATTTCTTTTCAAGTACCTTAAAATAAACGTGATGTTCAATTAGGTATTCTGGAAGATTTGCATCCAGTTAACATGGTTAACCACACCATTCAATTATTTTCATTAATGTCCTCAGTTGTTCCACCGTAGAGCATATACATGTAGTAGGCCTCGCCTATTTGTGTGATGTAAAGTTGCTGAAATTCTATATTTGTAGACGTTTCAATGGTTATTAGTCCTTCTGAATTCAATGTCGAACATTCCTAACTTAACCGTGTATTATATATAGTTAGCATGAAGAAATTCAAATGTATGTAAGTGTAAATAGGATCTGGATGTTGAAATAGAGATTAACCTACTTTGCTGTTTCCGCAGAACTTACTTCCATGGGTTATTGAACTTTTTCTTTGATACTGCGAAATCGTTCATCCCGATGCGGTATAAATGGATGGATGGTTACAATGTAGAACGACAGCTGCCAAGTGTCAAGTAAGTTGTACAGTTTTATCATGCTCCACTCTGAAACAGACATGTAGGTATACGAAAGAATAACAACCCTAAAATTTCTAACATATTTATCAATATAAATAAAGACTTAATACAAAAATTAAAGTATACTCTACAAAATATTCAAGGAATGTTGTTATGGCGGTATCAGTAAAAGCAACGCATACAACGACTCATCAATTGACAGTAACTCTCATATTCAAATTTTAAAAAACGCAATCACTAAATGTCTATTGCCCAGCAGGTCTGATTAGGACAGTTCTAGTGATAAATGGCTAAATGGTGTTGCTTATTACTGCAAACAACAGACGGTAAGTTGGTGTTCTGAAGCAAGCACTTCATTTAGGGTTAATGTTAAACTTCCACTCACTTGATTAATTATCATTCATTCATAAAGAATATTCCCATGCATTTTCGAGAGAACACTTTGGCCCTTGATTGACATTCAGTTATGCTTTTAATAGCTACCTGCCGACAACACACTTGTACGGCCCTAAAGTACAAACATAACTGTATTGATAGATAAACACATGACAAACTTCTGAAAATTGCATGATGTTTTATTCAGTTCCAATATACTCCAAATTCAACCAAAGACTAGCCAACCCTTGGCTATATTTGATCGAATTATATATAATTGTAATGAGTAATCATTAACAAAACTGCACGTTGTGATCTAATGACTTGTTTTACAGAGGGAAATCAATCTGTAATGGCCGTGATCAACTTATGCTTGGATTCTTTACCACAGAGATGACTAATAACGATCTGTCTGAATATTTTTGCGCTGTAGTTAAACCTGAATTGCAGATGGTGAAAGTAATGTCCTGTGACAGGTAAAGGTTACAATGTACTAAAATGCGTGAAAAATGTCAGCTATGTAATCATACTGGCACGACTAATGTGTTGTGCTTGTCTGGTTAATATTGACTATGAAGTAAGTGTGTCTGTCTCTAGGTTTTTTAAATTCTAAATTATTATTACGTCATCCATACGCCATTGTTGCTGACAAATAGTGGGTTTACCGAAAAATCTGTCTAGAGGAACATATTCCCGTTTGGCTTTGAAAACATCAGTTTGTCTTGAGAGTCCATCGATGCCGGTTGATTCGTAGCTGGCTAACCATGGAATCTGGAATCACGTTCTTCCACACAGTATTGGTTCTTTCTTCTTCTTCTTCTTCTTCTTCTTCTTCTTGATTCTATGGTTTCATTTTGCAATTTTGTTTTGCAAGTTCCTATTTTGACTGAGTATATACATAAATGATGAATACGACTATTTCATTGTATTATAGGGTGGAGTTTTTGTTCCTTTTCTTTCTGATGTTCATGAGGTTTGTTTATTTATGTCTTTTCTATTCAAAATACATTTTTCGTGAGCGTCCGTTGGTGATGGTTGATCAAAAGCTTCGCCTTATATCTTTGACGGGGTCCTTTCACAATTGGGTTTTATTCTCGTGTATATATATCATATTTATTCCAATTAAAATTTAGTTTGCTACATGTAGTTTGTATTTTTAGTTGTGATCAGATTGGTGTTAATTTAATGAGCAAGTATGCATGCTATTAATATGCCACATTGTTTGACTTTCGATTTACATGGTTGTTGATTTATTGTGTAAAGGGATAAGGAAAGTAAAAAAAGATTGTAACCTTATTACAACAAAACGAAATTGTAATAAAAGAACGGATTCGCAATTATTAAAAAACGATAACTCTTTGCAGTGTTACTGATGTTATATAAGGAATGCATATCCTGTAAATCTAATACATTCAATAGATTGTTTTTATTTATGATTGTTTTCTTTGTAGGCAAGAGAATTGTTGTGGTAACAGTACAGCGTGTTTCCAGGCTGGATACGCACAGCGTACCATCATGGTAGGGTGCACTATGTTTCCCTTTCCGCGGGATATTGTTAGTCCGCTTAAATTTCGAGAACTCTCTACATATGTTCCAAGGAGTTGTACTTGTCGAAGATGCAATCATTTTCTTCTTCCTTAACAATGTTTCTGTCTGAGGAATGGAAAACATATCATGATCTATATATATTATAAGAGTAACATTATATAAAGTTTCTTCAATATAGACTTGACCTTGTATTTTAGTATTTGCTTATAGTACCAGTTTTTAAAATCATTCGTATGTAGACCTGGAATCTTGGACGAAGTTCACTCAAATAGAACATTGATTCTTTACTTTTACGGATATTATAATTCTTGATGGCATGTTTCAGTTTGCAATTTTGTATTTGTATTAGAAGAAGCAAAAAAACATAGGTTTTTTTTATCAAACGAGATTAGTTGAATCAACATAACGAGAGGCATTGACGAACCAACATTAGCCGCATCAAACAATTCAGTACCAGAATGTTATGTTATAAATAAACATCACAACAATCCTCAAGACCAGTAATCCATGCGGACCTACTTAGAACGGATTCCCAGCACGAAACCACGCAATGTGGTTAAACCGGTTAATGAGGCCTTAAGCTTCCCACTCCCCCTTCCCGCATGAGACAAGAAGTTTTAAGTATAGTAGTTAACACATACAGTTAACAGTTAACAATTTGAAAATACACTTCATATCACTGCCAATCATATCAACAACCGACCACATATATCAATTGTCAATGAGTAAATCGTACTTACATATTTACAAAAAGCAATTTAAATCACGAAAATTGAACGTAGCCAAGCAGCATAAAGCCGAAAAAGTGGCTAATACATCGGACCTAGATTCCTCATATAGTTAAGTATAGACATATGTACAACAGCAGCAACTGAACCAACTTAAACTGCCAGGGGGAAAACACGGGGGCCGTAGGAGAGTAACAACTCTCCACAAACTGTGACAGGGTAAAAAAAAACTGGCTTAGGGTATTACTATTACATAAGTGTGATCGCAGAAATAATTAACAACGCGAAGTCAAGCTAACAATCAGTACCCAGCCTCCTCGATATATGGAATTTCAACAGGAGCCCTTCATTGAGTACATTTTTGAGTAATACGTTTTGAAGATGTGCGATGACAAAGGCTATATCAGTAAATGGCAATAAATGAACCCACTACCATTCACTATAAGAGGATCATAGCTACGTTTAAGATATTTTCTTAGAATTTCAGTAGCAACTGGAAATATGTTAGGGTTGTTTTTAATCCTCCTAAATTTGTAAACAAGATTTTCTTAAAGGGTTGTGAAATGCTTCTAGTAACATACTGGGGAATACTGAGTTGACCGTATTTTAAAAGAATCTCCGGATATATTATTCAAATAAAAATAATGGTTTGGTACCTGAAACCGGGTTGCAACTTGATTCTTTCTCATGTCAAATAATATTTAACCAATACAAATATACAGAAAATAATATATCTCTGAACGATAATCGTCGATGAAACATTACAAGCATTATTAGACTAAGTAATAAGCTATGCAACTTACAAACCGAGGAAGTATTAAATACGAAACACCAAGACTAATCTTGGCAAGTAAAAGAAATACGTTGGATGCACCATGCACACAGAAATTTCAACAACAATACAATTATTAACTTAAAAAAAACATAACGAGCTTCTTTAAAAAAAAAGAACTAGAAGCAAGCAAGTGCTCGCGATTGGGTAAGCGTTTCTTGCTACACACGTGTCACCTGTCGCGATGTTTAGTATCATTTCTGTTTATGGCAACTCCTTCAAGTATTCAGAAACATATGTCACCATACGAAGCTGCCACACGAACATGATAAGCATAACATAAGTTTATGGAAAGCAACATAATTTGTATTGCATGAATCAGAGAAATTGTATAGCTCAGGTTGCTAACCTTGTTTAATGAGCTACACAGTACTATCTAAATACTAGATTTTGTGACACTAAACCAAGGTCACAGTAGATGCATTTAATTCACCATATGCAGGTATCCTAAGTCACATACATCCTCGTGTATCGTGATTCTAATTCAAACTGAAGTAATTTTGCCACAAGCTCTATCAAGCTATTAACAACTTATATCGTTAATGTTTTAAATATGCTTCATTAAGAGATACGAAAGGCTCGACGCTTACAATTCATTAGAAGGATTAGTTTGGGGGAAACATTTTTATATACATTACGCGGTTACCAAATATACCGCTAACTTGTACCACCATGTATGACTTTAGGGTCTATCTTGACATACTAGTTATAATAAAATGACAGTACTTCTTGTAGAAAACTTTACAGGTTTGACATATAGGAATGGTACTGTTTGCAATTTTTGAACGACATAACCATCACACGTGCAACAGCAGTAAATATGACAAACCAAGACGGTATCAAAAAGACTTTAGTCCATGGACATGGCAAATATAACGAAGACGTAACATGAACACAGAAAAAAAGAACAAAAATACAATTATTAACTAAAAAGGAAACATCACGAACTTTAAAAAGAACAATTTAAAATATAAGTGTTAACTTAAAGGGAAACATCACGAACTTCACGAACATTGATGACTGTTGATTAGTAGGTAGACCGTGAATGTGAAAGATGGTATCTCACAGAGTATTGGTTCTTTTTCTCTTATAAGTATCATATTTTTTCATTGCTGGCATTTTCAGTTTGCAGTTTTGTTTTTTAACAGAAGGTATCGAAAAGGGTTATTTGCTATTTCAGTGAATATCCTTTCACGTTTAAGAAGACATGATGCATTTTGGGGTTCTTTTTAAGAAAATGTGTATCCTAAATAATTGTGCTTAACAGATGAAATGTCAGCGGCCAACATTACAATTGGGTGTCAGAGTATGGATTGCTATGACCTTATACATGACAATCAATTGAATTATTATGAATGCAGAGCAATCAGTGAATACAATTCAAGAAAGTATAAACAATCATATTGGTGTTTCATACTACCTACAGGTAATCACATTTTTCATTTGCCATTCCTTGAACGTTGTTTTTGGTGAAGCTATTGTTTATTTGTCAAAAACAAGAAGAAATAGAATCAACAAAATCAACTTTAAGGTTGTTGACAAACAAATGACCTTGAATGACCTAGCAAAGTGAGACAAGCATTTAAAATGACGTCAAACCAACAAAAACGGTGACAAACCTCGCTCTTGACCCGAAACCATGCTCCAATTCAACCGGCATCAACGGACTCGAGGGCAAAAATGACTCTAGAATTTAGAATAGCCATTGTTCCGTTGATACTTTTTTTTTCTTTGTTTGACTATCTGTCATCTTTGTATTCCCGCACTTGACTTTGAGTCCTGGAAGAATATATTGAACCCGCTTGAGTATTTTCGAAAATCAAATTGTCAATTGGTTCATCAACGCTTCCATAGTTTAAGAAACACAACAACCAGAACACAGACATTGGTCAAAATATATTACCACAATAATATGGAGTTCATATACATACATGTATCAAGAGTGTGGTTAATACATTTACTATAATCTTAATCTTCCTATTTCCCACACAAGTCTCAATCAAACACATCTAGTTGATATTATCAAATACAGTTTTATTAAATGCATACATACATATATATATATATAAAAAAAAACATATAAAGCAGAACCACAAACGCTGCAGAGAAATTAATTTGGAATAAATAAGATTTGGATGGTGAGTCGGAAAACGCCTCCACGTTGAAGAAAGTTCACGCAAATTAACCAATAGCACTATGGCGTCATCAAGACAATACTTTACTGTCATGCATCGTATTCTTCTTGACAGCTGTTTCGGAAAATTATTTCTCATCAGCAAACATGACGTCACACTATGATTGTGTATGTACCGAAAAAGAAAGCAGGCCCTCAACAGTATGCACATTGCACGGATTCTTCAATGAGCTGTGCGTGCTCTGGGTTGATAGAACATCGCATCTCCATGGAGCGCGCGCCTAAGGGAGAATCGATGTTTTATTTCACCTGCCTTGTGGTACGTTTTAGCCAATCGGCGCTACGGTTACATCAATGAGGTTTTAAAATATAGTTTACAAAGGTGATACTGTAATCCACTATTACTGCACGTGGCGAACTAGAACGATTTGTTTGTTTGTTTAATTATGGCTTAACGTTACTTCCAGACTATTTCACCGATATTGTGACAAAATACCAAAGGAGAAAAACTAAACGATAAAACAAGAAGAGAAGCGGTGACAGGGATAGGAAAACAAAGCAATAGGGATTGTTCAATACGAAGTGTGAACCTATGCAACGGCGTTTCCGCCTACTCTTCTATCGAACTTTACATGGAGATCTTTATCGTGCCAGGGGGTTAAACAAAATCCCTGTATACGGGACCGCCAGCTTAGCGTCCCTCCGAAGGACGCGCTGACCTTTGTCTGCCCTCGACCCTTCATTCTGTCTGACTTGAGTGATCCTACCAGGAACACAAATTCCCGCCAGCATAGCTTTCTGTGTCATCAAGACACGCAAAGTCAACTTATGTACAGTCATGGTTATGCCGGCAACGTATTTGGAAGTTTCTTATTTTTCTATACATTTTTGAAAGGTAAATCAATGTGGTATGTAAAATGTGATTCTGACATTCAATATTGAACTAATAAACAATCATTTAGTCTCCCGCTTTTTGCTTAATATTGCAACGCAAACACTTGTAAAACGCTGTTTTAACGGCCTGTGGCACATATGAAGTTATGATTTTCGTAAATTCTGAGGACTATTTTAGAGGAAATACAGTGTTATGGTAAATAAAAATCATCAAGCAAAACATAACTGTACTGTTAGCTGTTGACGGCTTAAAAAACTGTATGGTTGGTTTCAAAAATGAACAAGCATTGGATATTTTATTCACGTACTGATTGTGTCTGTTTGACACATCTTTGCATCATGGAACTGGGTAATGTCACATGTGAAGTTGAGACGATCAAATGCATGTACATCAAAACACGTGTATCCGTTTTTTCATCCGTCAGAGATACATGTATGTCAAATACGCGGTAAACAATTCTCAAATTTTGATATTTACTCATTTTCATCAAGTCAAAATTATAACAATAGCATTTTCTTTATATCCAATGTTTGATATTCAATCAGACTTAACTTTACACACACACAAATCCAAAACACTTTAATTTTTCAACTGCTAACATGGTGTTAACAGGACATTGATCTCCGGACATACTTAACTCCTACCACCGATCACCACTGCCAGCGTGACGGGTGAATTAGTGATAATTCATGGCGGCTGTACTGTAGTACTTATATTAACTGTTCATATGTTTCACTTCTTCACCAAACCACTAGACCAATTTCAACAAAAACAAGTAAGGAGCATCCCTAGGGGAATGGTTTTCAGAACTGTTTAAATAATGGGGCTTTGTCTACAGTGGCGCCTTTAATTAAGGGGCAAAAATGGTGAAAATTAAAAAAATCATTTCTCCTAACAAACTAGAGGG